>VUQR01036569.1:8620-21220 GCA_015108515.1 Hemichromis elongatus
CCGGGGGGGGGGGGATTTCTGCTTGACTCTCCTGTCTTAAACCAATAACAACATATAAAGTGGTTAGGGTTAAAAAAAAAATCACACCGATGTAAAGGTCTCAAAAACACATGTGCCAAATGTGATACTTTGGTGTTACAGAGTTAAAACATGTTTGTGGTCACCCATGATTACAACCTCACAAAGCTCTATGTTGCAGCCGTAACGTTATTTCTACTGCCCACTACTTAGACATTAAGAATCACTTCTCCCATTCTCACCAGCATGGTTTCCAGCTGCAGCAGGCAGCTGCTTTAATAATCTGTGATAAGCCCACTGTATACTAAACAGCCCAGCACTAAACAGCAGTCGAGCAGTGTTAGCAACAGACACACAGGGGCACATTTTGCTGGTAGAAGGCTTTATATGAAACAGGACCCATTTGCCTGGTGATCAGAAATAAATTAATTTACTTTTCGTGTTCACGGGTTATACTTAGTGGCCCCGAGTTGGCTAGCCATAACATCTTTTTATACACTGAGTAATATGTACTCAGTTACTTTGTACCACTAAAGTAAATAAACTCTCTCACGTGAGTCTTTCTTCTAACTGCAGTGTTATTAATACTTTCTGTTGCTAAGCTTACATAGATTTGATGAGGGATTTAAAAAGATTCAAATGTAATAATCGGATTCAATTGAATGCCCAAGCATCAAAACTGCCGGCTCCAGAGAATATACACCAACTTGCTTGTGGCTTCTTTCACAGGGTTCAGTGTTTCCGGTGTATTTACCCTGCAGTTGTTTTAGCAGCTAGTGATGCCTGGCTTGGCAAAGCTCCGATTTACGCTTGCATTACGCTCGGCGAGATTAGGGAATAGAAATGAGTGCAGCTCAGTTGTCAGCTGCCTGTATAATTACTGGCATAATTAAAGGCCTCCATTATGTTCCCACTCGCAGGAGGCTGAGCACAGTTGTGGTTTGGAAGCTCGATTTGCCATTCAGTCCCTGTGGGGGTCTGGGCAAAACGTAAAAGTTGAATAAAGAAGAGGGCATTACAGGAGAAGAGTTTGTCACTTGATTGTCACCGTTACTAGCACTGTGGAGTCAGCTTAGCCTATTTCCTACTGTGGATGTTGAATCAGATTGATTTGCTCTGCTGTCCTGTTGGATCATAAACTATCCAGAAATTATGACATATATAGATGACACAGTAAAAACACATATTTCTGTAATATGGGAATAGTGGGAATAAAGAAAGCAGATACAGATTCAGTAGTAATCATTATTCATTCACTCAGTGCAGCTTGGTCTGGTATCTGGTATGTAAAACCTGAAACATGCTTTAGTGTCCTAATATTGTTGCTACACTGCCCCCTTCTGTAGATTTACATGAAGTACGTTAACAGTAAAAGTGCTGCAACCTATTGTAAGGTAAAATGCACTAATAAAAGCTTTAAAAGAAGTTTCTAACCCTGTCTTTCATTGTCCTTTTTAAAAAAAAATATATTTTTGTGAATTTTTTTAACACATTACCTCTGATCTGCCCTCAGTTTGCTGCCTGGGTGGATGCGGTGGTTTTCGTTTTCAGCCTGGAGGATGAGATCAGTTTCCAGACGGTCTACAATTACTTCTTGCGCCTTTCCAGCTACAGGAACACAGCAGAGGTCCCCATGGTCCTCGTTGGAACACAAGGTGATTGCCCTGCATCTGATATGTATATACAAATGTTCTTTATTGCCTCCTCCATAATAAAACTGTAGAGTAAGGACTTCATGTTCTTATGCTGTTCTTTAATAAATGAGATATATTGAATTTATATCTTAATGTCAACAGAAGTCAGGAAAAGACCAAAACTGTTTTTGTAGTTTGAGTGCCGGCTTGTTTTTGTGCAAAGCAGACCACACATCGTTTAAACACACCAGCAAAGCACACTGTTGCACATCAGTGCCCATCAGTTTTAGGAAATATGTGGGCGTCTTTGAGAATCCGAGTATACATTTGGGACTTCTCTGTGGGGTTTATTTTTTGGTGAAAGCTGTTGACTCTGTTTGATCCACATCTTTTTTTTCTTATTGCGCTCCTCTGCTAGATGCAATCAGTGCTGCCAACCCCAGAGTGATTGATGACTCACGGGCCAGAAAGTTGTCAAATGACCTGAAGCGCTGCACGTACTACGAGACCTGCTCCACCTACGGCCTGAACGTGGAGAGAGTCTTCCAGGACGGTGAGAGGGGGTGTTTTAAAAGTGCGGATAGGTTAGACAAGAAGGTATAAAGCGTAGCTTGAATGTAATGACGTTTTATTTTACATCCCACTTTTATTTCGATATGCACTTCACTCATTCGACAGAGCAAACATTTGTTAGCATTTGCTAATATTAGAATAAAACGAATTCTCCGAATGTAAGATGTGTGCTTAGGATACATTTTGAAAACTTTGGATTGGTATTTCATATTTTGCTGTTTGTAATGACCTTCATCTAAATTGCCTTAATCTCAGGTTACAATGTAGGCAAAACATTTAAATTAGCTTCATTTCAATTCCACTTTCAGACTTTCACTTCGGATTCCTTGACGCTGTCTTGAAGCAACATTTAAATTGCAGTTTTTCAAATACCAGATTTTGTGCAAATCCGACTAGGATATGCAATCTTGTCACCTCCTTCCAATTTTAGAAAACGCGGTCCAATTTGGTCTAACTTGTATTTGCAAAACTATGAGCCTAGTAATTAGTGTAACCCTTATATTACACCCTCTGGAAACTGGCTCAAACTGGCAGGGAGGGCATTCAAAGAAGAGTTTTTCTCAAAACAAATGTAACTTAATAAAGCTGAAACTCACAAGTCGACATTATTAGTGTTAGTTATTAGTGTCCTGTTTGCTGTGGAGGTGCTGAAAGGTGCAAAAGAAAATGAAGGGAACAGGAGGTTTTAGGGAATAAGCACATTTTTATAGACTGAAATGTCCAGCTGCCAGCCTGCCCGTGTCAGCCAGTTTCCCCCCTGCTGCACAGCCTCCGCGGTGTGATGCCGCTCCCTCACATGGGAAAATGTTGGATCAACTCAATGAACTTGGATCAACATTTTTCTTGCTTTCCCGTGTAACTTTGTAAAGACGAGAAGAATTCGCATCGAAATTACCATAATGACAGTTGTTTCTCTGTTTCTCTTTACCTCAGGCTACAAGTAAAGTACTATAATATTTCACATTCAGTAACATATGATTGTCAGTACGGCAATTAGTCATTGTGGAAGTTAGATTCATGATCAAGGCTCGCATGTAAATGTGGACTTCATTCATTTCGGCGTAAATTGCGGAAAAGCACCATCTCGTATATTGTCTCTTTTTCAAGTATCTGGAAACTCTTGAGTTTTTCCCTGAATCCATAATTGAAGTCATGAAACTGTTATTTGGAAAGTCGGCTGCTTCAACTCTGGCAAATTTTCCCCTCGGGCGGCAGCTCCTTTGAAAGGCTGTCATCCCTTCAGAAAACATCTGAATATGTAACGCTGTGTTCACTTTGCATTTCACTGACTGTTGATGCGCAGGCACGTTGTCTTCCCTCCCTGCCTTAATTGCTTCCTGAAGCCCAATTTGAAATAATTAAAAGAGATGAAGGGAGCGCTGGCTGTCTGGAGAAGTCGCCCAGTAACACTCGCACCCTCCTTCTGTATTTGCCATGCTGCAGCAGGCAGCCGGGCGTTATGGTCCCAGCTGTCAGCACAACTTCAGATCATCTCCCCTTCCCTCAATGCTAATTCACGTCACGCAGCCCCGAACATCACCTCCCTCCTTCGACGCCTTGCGCTCCACCCAGACTCGTGTGCAGCGAATTAACTAACGGTTTACGCCACCAGCATAGCCAATCAGGCTGTTCGCGTTGTGGCAAGAGTTCCATTTGGCTAACAACACACTATAGAGCTCAATAAATGACAGCAAAAAAATAAAAGCAGGTGTCATTTTGTATGATTACGTTTCTTGGTAACAGAGGCACCTTATTTTCCCAGGAGACATGCATAAGCAGTATGTTCCTCATTATCTGCCTGGAAAACAAATGGCCCGAGGAGGTTTAGATAATGTGCGTAGTTGGGAGTGCTCATTTGATAATGAGATGAAAAGTAGTTTTCCTTCATTGTTTTTAGCCCTCTATAAAGACTCTTTTGGCATTTGAATTGCATTAAGACCGAATGTTGTGATGGCTTAGTCCAAATCTACAGCGGTCACAAGGTGAGAAACGCATCAATCTGCTGTTACTATAAGTTAGAAAATTATGTCTGCTACTTCAAAAAGTGCTAGTCACCGGTGCCCAATGTGAAACTGTTTCTGTGTAGCTGGTTTATACCTGATGCACATTCTTACAGTCATGTCTGAGACTGGTAGCTTGCTGGAGCCAATCTCCAGAGGGCCTGTTCAATTCCTGTTAATCTTATTGTACAGTTTTGGATGCAGTTTACCCAGATGACACTCAAAAGCTACTAATTGAACCTCTTTTAGACCCAGTACACTCATATGGCGAAATTAAATGTAGTCTTTTCTGCACCTTATGCTTTCGTGAGCAATGACTTTATTGTATTATGCTGTAAAATAAACCAATCGTGTATGAGGGGATAATCTTTTTTTGTTTAATAACAAGAGAAAGTATAATGAAGTAACAGCTTCCTATTCAAAGAGGAAGTTGTTTTATATACTTATTAGGTCCAACAAATAACTGGGGGAAATTTTTAAAAAAGCATCTCATTGCTGATTGGTCATAATCGTTTTAACTAACCTATCACCTGAGATATTCCCTCGATGGTGCTCAATCGTGTTCAGTGACTGTAACAGACATTTGAAGCACCATTAAACTAAAACTAAAACGTTTGTGTCAGAAAAAGCTGAGTCACAAGCTTTGGTGAACACCTGAAAGAGGCTTTTGGTTCTGTTATGTCACTAAAACTTAAAATATTTCACTAAGATCATAACTCCATAAATGGAAAACAAAATAAAAATTGACAGATTTCATTATCATTCATTTTTATTTCTGTTTTTACCCCCATGAACGTTATACTCTTTGACTCTAAAGGGCCTATTTATTCTGGACTGTCGCAGACACCACCTGTTAAACCTGAAGACGAAGAATGGGAATTCTCTATCTAAGAATTCGTTGAGGTTTCCCACTGTTGCTCAGCAACCAAACTAGTCTACAAAATCCCACGTGATCCTGGGTTACACATTCTCACAGTGTAAACCTCTAAATTTCCAAAAAGTCTCCCAAGGTTGGCTGACCGGACTAGTTGACCCTATCTTACTGTGTGTTTGCCTCCAGTTGCCCAGAAGGTTGTGGCCATGAGGAAAAAGCAGCAGCTCTCTATCGGTCCATGCAAATCACTTCCAAACTCTCCCAGCCACTCATCAGTCCCCGCTGCATCGATCCCCTCTGTTCACATTAACCAGGTAAGATCCAAAAATTCACAGCCCACACTTAAATCTTATACATGAATATGTAAAAAGTCTCCAGTTTATGTCTTCTCGTGGTGATTGCTTGTATTGTTAGTGTGTGGGTAATTTTGTCCACATCATATATTTCCTAAATTGACCTGGTTCTGTCTCCCCTGTTGTTGTTTTTTTCTTTTCCTTTTTTCTTTTTACTATCCTCTCTCCTCCTCCTTCCTCCTGCTTTTCCTCTGATTCTGTCGGTTCGTGTTAATCTCTCTCACTCCCCAGGCGGCCAATGGTGGGGGTGCATTCAGCGACTACTCCTCCTCCGTTCCCTCCACCCCCAGCATAAGTCAGCGGGAGATGCGCATTGAGACCATCGCTGCCTCCAACACGCCTACGCCCATCCGCAAGCAGTCAAAGCGCCGCTCCAACATTTTCACAGTAAGTATGCGACAGCTGATGCAAAGCAACACCCACTCACACTACTAGGAGGCATGTTGCCGAGTGCACTTTTTCCACCAGAGGGAGACAGGTAGCTCAAAATGCATAAAAAAAAGCCACCTCTCCTGCCTCCGATGCAGGCAAAGACAGTGTCTTGTTCACACAGCACAATGGGCAAAGGAGAAAAAGACAAAATAAATCTCATTAAATCCCTGAAATGCACCAAAAAAAATAAATAAATAAAACGAAACCTTAAAGCAAATATCAAAGATAAACACTGTGGAAGAAAAACATTAACTCTTTTCATGTCCTTTTTCTTTTCTAATTGGATGTAGTGAGTGCACATGAATTAAGTTCCTCATCTCACCCATAACAAACTGGGCCCTCTGCGCTGTCTAAACCTTTGACCTCCCTCCCCCTACCCCTCTTATTTTTGCTAGATCCTTTCTTTGCAGTGACTTCCCTTTTGGGGGAGAGACGGCAGCAACAAAACCGCCAATGCCACTTCTCCTGCCCCGATCAAGCTAAACTTTAAAATCCCAGCCAACCTGTGGCCCATTTACACGCTGCTAATAATGCATGCTGGCACCCTTAGCACCCCTGCTTCAGACAGAAAGTGCCCTAACTGGCCACTAATCAACTTGCTGAGTCCCCATTTTACATTTGATTTCGATCGCTAAGAGTAACTACCACACCAGTATCCCGACACCCCTGTCTGCCTGCTCTTTACCCCGTGTCCTGTCACATTTGCCCTTTGCCCTAACCGATAGCGTATGTGTGCACTAACCACTCTAATTTCCTTAGCTGTCCTAAGCTTGTCTTTTACTTGTAGCCTCTGCCATGTTCTTCTACCCAGCCTGTTCCCCTTCTCCCCCTTTTTCTTTTCCCAGCCTTCTTCTTTGCTGCTAAGTCTTTCCTAAACTCACGTAGCCGGACCTGGGCCTCCATAAGCTCAGGAAGGTCTGCAAACAAAAAACAAAAAACTGTAAGCTTTAAAATCACTACAAACAATTCTCTAAAGTTCCCGATTGAAAAACCAAGTCCCCAGCTAATCCAGTGTCTCATCCACATTCCGTCTTTGTATCAGGTTTTCAATTTTTTCTCTGCAGAACTTTTTGAGCTTTATGAGACATAGATCAGGCTATGTGAGATTACCCCTTTCCCTCTCTCTCTCCCAGTCATATCCCCTTTCTTTTACTACCTCCCTCTCACCTCTTGCTGTCACCTTTTTCCCATCTCATACCTATTTCCTCTCTCCTCTCTTTCTAACCAACTCCTTCTCTAACCCTCCCCAATCTATCCCTCCCCTCCTCTATTTGTCCTACCACCTTCATCTTGTTGCCCCAGCTGCTGGGGAGCCGCAGGCTTTGTGGCCACCGAGCAGTACAGGCTGTGTGCTAGCTCCCCTTGTTGTCTCCCTTCCCCCCCGCTAGGTAGTGACTAACCATGTCCACCAGAGAAATGAGCCTCTCCCCGTCCGCGTCATGGAGATGCCGAAGCACGCCACCTACCCAGTGTGGGTGCCAGAATGGCAAGCCGAGCGGGAGTTTCAGCTCATGACCTTCTGAGGAGCAGCGAGCCGAGGGAGGGAGGAGGGAGGGGGAGGGAGGAGAGGAGAAGGAGGAGGAGGAAGGGACGGAAAGTTGACGGGGCGATGTCGACATTTCTTCAGTGACACTCGAAGAGAGCGATGGGCTCGGGAGAGGAAGACTTGCTTTGCAAAAAGCTCCTTGCCATTTTACGAAAACAGCAGAAGAGAAAATATTTCATCAACAAAACAATGCCGAGGATGTTCCTTTCTAGCTTTGCACGTCTTAAAAAAGAAATTGGTATCTGTGTTACAAGTTCACAAAAAGTTCTGCCGCTAGGTCGCAGGTTGCCAGGCACAATCTTGAAAGTAGGTGAGTAGATTGTAAAGCAGATCTCAGAAGGCCTCAAGAGAAGTACTCCAGTAAAATGCCTTAATGTCATCGGTAGACAAGCTCTGGCAGATCAACACTAGACTCTCTTTAGTCACTACATACGAGGTCCAGTCCTGTTATAAATCTGAGATAATCTCATGTCACAATCATGGCACTGGCATTGGGACTCTTAAAAATGAAGAAAAATCCTTTGCATTGTGCAGTTTACTTAGATAATACTGCTCCAAATATACCAGATATTGTTTGCTTAATAAAACGCCCCTTGAAATAGATCAGTGCTTTGCATTAAAGTATTTAGATTTTTTTAAGTAAGTAAATAAAACTCAAAGCTTTACATCAGAAGATCTTAACACTCTGTCTTTTCACCACCCTCACAAATCACCAAACCACAATCATTTCAAGCCAGTTTCCACCATACCTGTCATTGGCCACTAGGTGTCAGCACAGTACACGTTATTCTTTCCTAGTGCTTCCATAGTCAATAACTAAACAATGTGTTTTGTAGTCTGTGTGTGGTTTCCTGAGGTCTTCAGGCTGTCCGTCCCCTTTTTGTGTTGAAAAGCACACTATTGAGGAATATAAATGAATATTACAGCATTTTTATACTTAATTCCATCACTCATTCGACCCATTTATTAATGTGCGCCATTCAGTGTTTCTCCATTCTGTATTTCAGTCCCTGAACTTGTTTCTCGTGTGAAACAAAACTCCAACAACAATACAAACAATATTCATTTGACACTGTTTTTTAATATTTGCAGATTTGTGCTTCTGTTTCCAACCTTTCTTCAACAAAAAGGGCTTTCCAACTCCTTCCGAATTAGAAGAGCATGATGGTTTAAAAAAAAAAAAAAAAGAGTCCCCCTGCTCTGCCAGTCCTAAAAGAGAGGAGGTTATTGGGTGCTTGTTGCTGCTTTACCCTCAGTGCCCTATTGCATTTCGGGTAATGCGTAGAACGTGTGGAAAACGTAGGACTTTGCGTCAAATGCAACCTAAAGTCGAGTCCACTCAAGTGTTTGAGTACACTCAGAGTAGACTGTCTATTATCACAGCGTGAGACAAACTGTAGGGACTCTTGTGGAAATGCCCCATCCACCCCCTTTTTTGCCCTGCCCCGCCCTCTACTCACTCCCCCGTGCTCTCATTCAGACACGCCATACGAAAAACAAAAAAACCCCCCATAAAACATGCTGTACAGTCGAGTCACTTTTGGAACTGTTACCCAGCCACCTAAAGGACACAACCTTTTCCTTACATGACATCACGCTGCCTTTTGCCATAAATGAGGACTCAAGGACTAGAGGTGCCAAGTTGTTTTACTTTATTTTGTTTGTTGTTGTTGTTTTTTTTCCCTTTTAGATTTTCCTCGATTCATTTGGTCTGTTTTTATTTGACTCGCTCTCCTTTTCCAGGACGTTTTAAAAGTACTGAATGGATGTTGAAAATGTGGTCTAAAGGTATTAGCGCAAAGATATTTTAGATTAAAGCAGTTTGGGGTAAATTTTATGAAGGCCTTCATAAAAATTAGTGTAGATCGACAGGGTGTTGAGGTAATACAGAGGCATAATATACAAAAAGTTGACAACAAATGAAACTGGGTTGCACCGACTTGTATGAATGTAGTTAAACTTAACAGTTATTTATTTTTTATTTATTTTTAATTTATTGGGTTGGGTTTTTGGTTTGTTTTGTTGTTTTTTTTGCAGATTCAGTTTTTATTTATTTTCATTTTCCTCGGTTCAGGTTTGGTACAGAGATTATGAACTCTTGCATAATCGCTTTTCTATCATGAATGGATTGACAAAAATATAGACTGCTGTATATCTTGTATTGTATTTTATTTACAATGGTACTCTATAAAAAGTACATACATATAAGGAGTATATGAAATAACTGTCCATCCTATATTTTGTGGGAACTGCAATGTTTGGCTCAATCTGTTGAATATTTTGAAGTGACTTTGTGACTTGCTTTGTATGGTGTCTGTATAGAAGCTAAACAAGTCATCATAAAAAAAAATAAAATGTTGGAAAAAAAATATAAACGCCAGAGTTGGTTTACTTGAACTCAGACTACCTCTTTTCCATTGGTGACTGGACATCTCTCATGTTCTGAGTGAGCCCATACACACTCATGTCTGTCCCTACCTGTACCTCATCTCTTTATTTGTGTTGGGGTGGGAAGGTTATTATGATTAAACTGTTTCATGTCAGGTTTCAGTCGCTGCACCACTGGGTTTTTTTCCCCCCTTCTCCACAGGCATTCCTGGGAGTTTTAATGCTGATGTATTTTAACTACTTTGACACTTAAATTGTCTGACTTTGGCAGATTGATTTTGTTTCCTTCTAGGTTTTGCAGGCTGGAGGCTGGAGGAAGAAATACCACCAAAGCCTTTTTTTTTAAAGAAAAAAAAGAGAAATTAAAATAACCACTCTTCTTTCTTTCCTTTCTAACCTGTTATGATGTTTAACATATTGATCGTGCTACAAAAGCACTTATTATGTGACTGTGTGAAAGGCACAGCTGATGCTGCAGTGGGCACAGCAGCAGGTGGTCTGCAGGTCCACTAAGGGCCCGCTCTGGGTCTCAGACAGAGGGAAGGATCTACCGAAGGGTTTCAGGGCTGAGTCATGACTCAATGTGTGGTCGTCTCTGGTCTCCTCTGTGTTGAGATGTGTCCAGTGTGGTCTTGGTTTGGTCTCTATTTTTTTTTTTTAATTTCTTCTTTTTTTTTGGACTTGCACGTCGGTGTTAATGCTGTTTGTTCCGCTGGTCTGCTTGTCTGTTAATTTGAAGCTTCTTTTGAGACTGTTTTTTATTTTGCAACGCTTAGTTTACAGCAAATGTACGAAACACCCTCTGACCTCCAGTCTCTTGCCCTCATGCACACACGCCCCAACAAGCACGACCCCACACAAACTCTCCTCACACCCCCACGGCTCCCATCTCGTGCTCCATGTGTCGCTTCGGTGTCTGACTGACTTTCTTGTTTTCTTGCAGTCACGGAAAGCCAGTGAACAAGCAAAGAGCGTTGACAGTAAAACAGACAGCATAGGCAGTGGAAGGGCCATACCTATCAAACAGGTAAGCAGTCTTACTACCCCCCCCCCCTTTTTCCCCTAAACTACATTTCCCATAGTTCCTGTGGTAAGTATGGCTCCTTTGATCTCAGTAGACGTTTAAAATAATTTTGTGTGTGTGATTTTTGAGAAAGGCCATATGCTACAATATCCACTAGATGGCAGCACAACCCAATGTAACTAATGCTGTATGAGCAGGCACCACTACCACTAAGATATGGAATTCTCACACACACCTATCAAAGAGTACACTTTCAAAAAAATTAGGCAGGATTTTAAACCCTGGAGGGTTGATGAGTTTGGTTACATCTGACCGTTGTTGCGTCTCATTTTGTCCTCACAACCTGTGGGCGGAAAAAAAATCAACTTAAATATTTAATTCATTTCAGATTTAATGTGCAATTTTTCTGAGCAGCACCTGTAAATGTCTAAATTATGGTTCAAACACCATTGTTTAAAAAGAAATTCAACTTTATGTACCGCAATTTTCCGGTTACAATTCAAGGCTTATTAATGGATACTGAAGATTTTTGCGTTTTTCCTCAACTGACAGTTCCTTAAACGATGTATCCTGTTCTGACTGTGCCTACTAAACAAAAATGTATTAGACCTGAGAACATTATTTGGGGTTAGTCTGAGTTTTTAACATGTCTGCCAGCTGTAGATGACTCCTGAATCCTTTTTATTTAATTTTTTGGGGTGATGGTAAAAATGCTACAGATTTATTGGACATGATTATTGCACAAACACTGCTGGAATATTAGGCTAATATCAATTTTTTGTAAAATCTTCTCTTTGTTATTTATTGATTTTTTGTGGCTGTGTTTCTTTATTGTTTCTCTACATTATATTATATTTATTTTAGTTACACGTTGCAGTGAATGGGAACAGATGCACAGCAGCGAACCATCGAATAAAGCGTTTTCTAAATCATTTCTAAAGGTCCGACTGTAAGGAGGAGTAAATGGCACATTCATTAGTAATCACTCTTGATTATATGAGGGCTTTTGAAAATAGGTCAGCATTCCTGTATTATCATCTTTACCTGCAGCTGATAGAGGACACTGTCCTTTCTTTTGAAAATGTTTTGCCAGACCTCCTCGTTCCCCGTGGGAGAAAATTGCCAAGGCTTTGGTCTAGCTGAAATAATGGCAGGGTGATGCTTTCTTAATCAAAAAACGTTCCTTTGTGTTTAAAGTAGATATAGTTGGCTATGAGGCGATCGCTCCGTGGGCAACGATAGATGTCTGTGGAATAGATAAGGCATTTTATTTTTTTTGTTTATTTTTTTATTAAACATTACAAGTTCAAATTATGGGTCTATCAGAGTGCAGCAGTTTACGAACAGCTAAAAATACTTTTAATATTTTTTTTATACTTTATGATGGCTGTTCTACAAAGATGTAATTTAGGTCCCAGGGAAGTGGCTGCGTTTTTCTTAGATCTGTGTAATTCCCTGCAGACGCTCATTAGTCCGCAGGTGACCAGGAGTTTGATTTTCACCGATTAAACCAAATCCCCCTCAGAGCAATCTTTAGTGTAAACTCTTTCAGTCTTAGCCCGTACATTAGTGGGACCTCCTCTCTAAAGTGTACAGCCAATTTCTCTGAGTATCACGGCAACTTTTGGCACGATAAGAACCGATGCTTTATCTAAAGCAAAAACAAAAAACAAAACAAAAAACACTCCTTTAGGGATTCAGATAGTTCAGATACAGATGTGGAGGGAAGCCTGAGGTTGTATGTGCATGTGTGTGTGG
>VUQR01036569.1:36480-53457 GCA_015108515.1 Hemichromis elongatus
CCCCCCCCCACCCCCGGCCCCCCCCCCCCCCCCCCCCCCCCCCCCCCCCCCCCCCCACACACACACACACTCCCACCCCGCTCAGGCATCTTCAGTCCCCCGCTGAGCCCATCTTACTCCTCCAAGACAGCCCCATCTCACCAAAGGTAATGACCGAATTAGGCCTAATGTTGTACACTGGCTAATGGCACAGTGCCGCACATTATAGCATGTGCAACTGGCAACGACAACAGCAATAATCCCTGAGCCCCTTGTCCTCCTGCACTCCACCCCTGGGGCTGGGACGGTGCACAGGGAAATGAATGGAGTTTGCCACACTACAATGAGCTTTTGATGGGAGACAATGGAGGAGGCTGCCAGCACCACACAGGGTGGTAAGATGAGAGCAATATGGGGCCCATCTACTGGCCCTCCCTCCCTGCTTCCCCCAGGCCCCTGGCCCCTGCTCCCAGATTCATAATGGCATCCGGAGGGGAGGAGAAGGGAAAGTGATGTCAAATGTCAGGAAATCAGAAAGATGGCAAGCTGACATCCCCCTCCTATCGTCCCATCCCTCCTATCCCTTTGCCCAACGGTAGCACAGGTTAATATCACATTTATAAAATCACTTACAAGAAACAAAGCCGACTCTTAGCCCCCTGTCACTCTCAGACAGTCATATAAAGAGCTTTGCCGCAGGCCAACTTAGGTAACCATTTGTTCAGTGGTAGCCCCATACCTGTCCTTCAGACCATCTAAAGCTGGAGTTGTTACACAGTTACTTTTAGAGCACTCAAAGCCATTTTGAACTCCTACTGTAGACGCAATACTGGATTGTGACAAGTCTACATTTACTTTTCATGATACTTATCAATATCCTAAACACTCAGCTGTTAGTTCACAACAATTAACATGCTCACATGCTAACACATACTTTTTAGGACGTGACAAAATATTTATTTTTTTCTTAGCTTCAGTCTCTTCTTTTGTAACTCATCATGTGGACGCTCATTGTGCCACTAAAATAAGAGTCTACAAGATCTAATTAAGTCATTTATAAATACATATGAAGTCATTTTTTATTTTTTAAACCCAACATTCCCTTTTTCAGCCATATTCTGCATCTCTTTCTCTCTCTCTCTCTCTCTCTCTCTCTCTCTCTCTCTCTCAGCAGTAGTCGTGCAGTCATTACTCTGTATATTCGTTGCCTGCAGAAGCTCCAGAAGTCAAATCATAATGTAAATTTTCTCAACGTGTCAAATCTGAAACAAAGTTCATCCTCATGGTTTTTTAGATAAATCATCATGGTTTTTTTTCTATTGTTTGGAAAGATCATCTTGACTAGAATTGATTCAGTCTGAAAAATAAAAGGAGCTTGTTGTACACATATCTACCTTTCTATGAGTGATCCACCAATGGGACAGCTGCATTTAATTAGGTTTAAAACTGGCTAAAATTAATAAACATTCTTGTACCGTCATCCTTTATTTTTTTGGTGAGGTTTGATGCCAGTCAGAACTACAATCATCAAGCTGATGATCACATAGTGAGAATTAAACTTAAAGATAAGGCTAAAAATCGAGAGCGTGTTTTTCTTTCACTGTTCAAAAACAATAACAGTTTCCCCCTTTTTTTTTACCTTTTTTTTTTCCTCCAGCTAATGGGATGAGTGATCCGACTGGTTCGAGTGTGGGCAGTGCAACGAGTCCTAAACTTGAGCCACCTCCCTCGCCACACGCAAACCGCAAGAAACACAGACGGAAAAAGAGCACAGGCATCACAAAGCCAGATGGCTTATCCGCAGGCAATGAAGGTATGAAAAGTTACAATGCTACATTAGCTAGATGATAAAAGTTGTAGAATGAAAAAAAAAAAATATAAATCTTTCAAGTGCTGCGAAGGGGACGTACTGGCAAAATACTCACCTACCATTATAGAGACTCGGATTCATTTTGTAGAGCAAGTACACACAAAAAAATGAGATTTTACATATAAATCTGTCAGGATTCATTTAGCTTGTGTTTTTATGTTTAACAAATAGCACCATATTTACCAGATATGCCGTCTAATTCTTTCTCCTCCAAAGTTTTGGTTATTGGTTGTTCTGCACACACACAGAACTTGCACAGATCTAAACAGTGGACTAAGCTCTAACTGGTAGGTAAGTATATGTAAAGTCAAAAACTATAGTTTTGTTTTCTTTTAATGTTTTTATTGAAATATATGCTATTTAGAGATCAGATTTAAAATGACTCCTCGTAGTCGTTATGAAAGAAGTGCATGTAATCGTCTTTATTTTGGCTGAATGTTGCCTATGATATCCATAAAGGTGTGCAGTTTTGTGTCTCCCTGTGGCCCCCTGCACAGTTCACCCTCAAAGCCTCCATTTATTTTGCTGTTGCGTGAATAGCGAATGTGGCCCTCCTCAGCAGGGGAGTGGCAGTCGACTCTCCACCCAATTAATAATGATTCTTCAGTCCAATGATGAATGGACTAGTCTAATTGGATGGCATTGTGAAAACACTGTGGCGCATTTCAGAGGCCATAAAACTGATGTCACCAGAACGGGATGATCAATCAACAAGATTGATACGCTGGATAACAACAACAATGGCATTGACGCCTCCTAAATGGGGCTTAGCATTTATAATCATTATACTTTTTTATCATGGTCTCTGACAGCTTCTCTTTAAAGTCTGAATGGGTCTGCTGACCACATTGTTATATAGAGGGAACATCATCACATAGATAAGTGGTATGAGATAAGTGGTGCCCTTTTTATTGCTGGGATAGTGTGCGGTGACATCAGCTTTAATCTTAAAATATTCTGGATTAGCCTTCAGAACAGACATCACTGTTTCCCAAAAAGTTGGGATGTTGTATAAAATTGATTTGCAATCATTTAAAAGCTTTATTTAATTCAGAATGGAGTGAAAACAAGATAATAAGTGTCGGGTGTTGAAATTGAGACGTTTTGCTGTTTTTTGAAATAATATATGTTCATTTTGTATTTGTATTTGCAATGCATTCATTCATTTTTCAGTGTTTTCAGTGTGTGTTCCTACTCTCTTTTACTGCTGTGCCACGGTGTTTTAACACATGGCATTGTCTTGATGTCTGGATAGCAGCCATGTTTCTCTAAAACCTGCATTTATCATTAAGCATTATGGTGTCTTCACAGATATATAAGTTACGCCATGTGTTCAAATGCCTCCAGTGCTATCACTGAGGTTAGGTTTTTTATACCAATAATGCCGCATCCACAATGTGCTGAATAAATTACAAATTGTGTACCATAGTGATGAAATCCCCAAATTCCTTGGATTTTTATGCTCTTAATTTATTGAACTATGTGCCCACAGAGTCTTTCTGAGAGTGCTAAACCCCTTTCTCATCTCTTAGAGATGTATATTCAATAACATTCCCAATTAACCTAATTAACTGTGACGTGTTTCACCAGGATTTTTTTCCTTTATCTTTAGCAGGTTGTCTTCAATTATGCATGTAGTTGGGATCAAATTCAAAAAGATTATATACTTTCCAAAGCAGTAAGATGTTGCAGTTTCAACATTTTATATATTGTTTTTGAACTATTTTTTAATATACAAAGGCTTTAAGTGTTTTTCCAAAGCATTGCATTCTGTTTTTCTTTACATTTTAAACAGCGATCCAGCTTCCAAGAAATGGGATGAGCTGCTGTGAATCTAATCAAGCATCCTGTGTTTTTTCAAGGCACCCGTTACTTCAGTTTTATTTAACATTACTTAGATGTTAATGTATATCTCGTGACAGAATTACACAGTCACATTAACGTGATGGCTGGTATTATCGAACCCCTTCATATCTCGACCACACGGTGCAAGGTTTACTTCAGCAAACGAAGTATAAGAGTAATCAGACAGGAGGAGGCAGATTCTCAATGTTTCTCACATCATCAAACATGCACATTGTTTTCTGTCTCTCTCATTGTTCTCTGCAAGCTTTTCTATTAGCATCAGCTTGTCTGTTCTGCTGAATGCTCTGGAATACAGACGTATCGCTTAAATATTGGATTCATCCAAGTCTGGGATGTGAGTTGTGTCTCCTGCTAAAAGAACAGGAAAGAGAGAGAGGAGAGATGAGGTGGGATCCTTGAATAAATTGCTATCAGTTTATCTCATTTACGGGGCAAATCAGAAGCATGCAATGCAGGCTGAAATTGAATTTTAGTAGTTGTGAAGCGTCATAAATCAAAACAGCGTGAGCGTCTTAAGGTGAGAAATCATTTTGGTCAACATGGGACGTGTGGGATGTACATGGGAGCCTGGAGAGACAGTTGCTGCAAGATAATTTCCAAATATGGCACTACAGTAGTTAGTGAAGCTTCTCCAAATCACTGCTAAAGTGGAGAGAAATTTAGACTTATGTTAAAACCTTAAGTTCATTAGTATGAAGATTACAGGCTAAACACTCAGCAGATGGGCGCATGCTTTCAAATGGGTTTGAGTCATCCGTTGTACTCTCTTGTACTTGAGCTTTTATTGAGCTTCAAAATGATTTTATTTCAAATTATTGCAAGGCCATGTTTCAACAATCAATTTGAAGCCATATTTGGATAAAGTCTAAATTCTCTGTTACATCTAATGCGCTGCACTTGCACCAAGAATAGGCACAAGGGACACAGTCCCTAATATCCTATGCACTGTCAGAGCTGTGCGGTGTAATGAACTTCTCATGTGCTTAAAGAATGATGCAGGATGCATGGCGAGACAACTGACAGCCCCGTAATGTGTTTCCCAGCAGCCGCCCGGCGACGAGCTCTCTCGATGTGTCGCTCGCCATAAACCCACTGGAAAATCGATGGCCGATAAAGAGTTGTGTTCAGGGGGAGCCCCCTCTGATTAATGCAGACTGTCAGGGAGCATCATTAATGTATTTCTCTTTTAAAGAAAGTGTATCAAATGCTCATTGTTTTGGGGAGTTTAGCTTGTCCAATGTGAGCGGGGAGGGGGTGTCGGAGTGGAGGTAAACTGTGACGAGACCTTCCTCACTGACGCTTCCAGTTTTATAGGTGAAGATATTTATTTTTGTTAAAGTCACAGCAATTAAGAGAAAATCAGAATTGAATCTGTTTTGAGTTTTGCAGACGTCCATTTTTGAAGACTTTGGGAACAGACACTAGAACATTTTTTTAAAACTTATATAGATAAAATTTAAGACATATAATATCTGCCTCTCATTAGTTTTAGTAATTATAAATAATAGTAAAGATTAGGGTTTTGAGATCATCAACCAACGTGCCACTTTGACAACTCCTTTTGTCTCTAATTAGGCATTTACTGTTTAATTTGAATCATTGTTTTTGTCATTTTTGCAGCTTTAGTGTGTTTTTTTTACCCCCAAATTCAGAGAAAAAATACAAAAACTGTACCAGATCAAAAACTCTCTTGCAAGAGCGATTAAAAGTTAGTTGTAGCGTCAAAATCAAACAGTCACAGCAAAAGTGATGCATGTTATAAATATAATTTTTACATTCAGTGTGATTTACACTCCTAATAGTTATAGTAATAGTTAATAAATGCTTAGAAATGTTTTATTCTATATCAAAGTAACTGTCAGATAACAAAAAGAAATGTAAACATTTCCCCAAACGATAAGAAGACATTCTAGGTGTAAATGTAATGTAATATAAATCTACATTTAAACATAAACAAATAGTGTAACCTACTGAATCTAAAATTATCAAAGCACTCAGACATGATAATAGTTATTAACCATTCATAACATTTCACATTAACGTGAAATATTAAGTCATGAGGGCAAGATAAAGTCTTCCTTTATTTCTTTTGAATTGTAGCCATTCCGAATAAAGGCTGCAAAGCATTTGTTTGTGACAGAGCAGAATTGGATTCAATGTACTTAGTTTCACAAATTAATTTTTGAATAAAAAAAAAAGTGTAGAAACGGGATAATCACTTAAAATCATTGAGTAGTTTCATTTAAAATTTGAGCTGATTGAATTTAAAGTGGTTGAAAGCACTCGACGTAATTTTATCAGCAGTTAAAGGAAAAGCGGGGAAACGATTTCTGTGTTTGTAAAAGTGTGGACTCACAGAATGATAATGGTACCCGCCCTTGTTAAATTACTGGAAAGGTTAAATTGAACCAGTTTGAAGATCAGGGCCAGAATACTGATGGTTGTTCATTCTTCTGGTGGGAACTTCACTTTGGTCAAAAACTGTAGGTCATCTTACATTTAAAAACCATTTAAACTAAATTTGATGTTGTCAGTCTGCCACAGTAGACCCGGTGGAATCATTTTACTTTGAATATATGAACATGAAGACCACAAATGGGCTTTAATACCAGCGTAGCACGTTTCGGATCATCCTTACCGTGGCTAAGGAAGAAGTGTAAATGGACTGAAGAAGCACTGGATAGGGATTAGGGGTATGATAAGTGTAATCATCTGGAATTATTGACATATTTACCTGCTAGCAACTGGACAAAGAAACAAAAACAATTGCAGTAATGTTAAATAGCATACAGTGCACCAACCCAACTAGTACCACAATATATTTAAATGCCTGCTGCAAAATGTTTAAATGCTTGTTTTAATAACATATAAATTTTATTCATCAAAACTTTTTTGGACTATTCCCTCTCAGATTAGGTTTTTGGACTGTCCATAACTAAACTAGTTCTCTCCAGGATTCCAACCCAGGCCAGTCGATAGTAGGTTAAAGTTTTGCTTAAATTGAGAGTCCGGCTATAATCCAGTATTCTGTTGTCCTGCACCTTAGTAAAGTAAGGGTTAATATCCTCTGGAGTCCAGCTGGGGATTAGGAAATGGAGGTTTAACTGCCTGTGCTAATGGTGGGTGTTTATCTCAATACTTTGTTTTGTCACTCCCTGACTCGCTCTCATTTCCGAAAGCTGTCCCTGGAGCCTCCACTCTTGTAATGGCTTAGCTTTCTGAGCGCCACAGTACAAAGGGAAAGGAATAACAAGATTCTCATTTGGGCTCTATACACACTGCCCACAGATACATGTATAATTGGCCCTGTTTTCATTCTGCTCTGTTGTTAAATGCACTAGCTATTAGGGTAGTGGTATTGGTGCTGATTTCATGTGTTTGTTTATTGTTGGAAGGTGTGCTCCTCGTTTGTTTGAGCACAAGTGTGTGCGAGTAAAAGTGTGCAGAATCGTGTGTGTCAGATAGATAAAGAGTGTGCTCTATCTCTCTCTTCCTCTCTGCTTTTTTCTTTCTGAGTTTGGTCGTGGTTCCCCTGGGGCCCCTGTCGCAGTAATGGCCTGCTCCTGATTGCTCTGATACAGGTTAGGAATATTGGCTTTAATGATGTGTAAAATGAGCAAGCAGTGCCTGTGACATTTACAGATGGCACCGCCTTGGCCTGTTCTTCCCAACTGCTCGTTAATTCACGGGAACGGCAAGCACTTCTTTAAGTGACTGCCTGATGCATGCATACGACACAAAACAGCACATCCTACGCACCAAAACAATAGCTCACCTTATGTACCTCTGCACCTTGTCATTTCAGTGAAGCGCTCACGCAAATAGATGAAATAAAGAGTCCTCAAGGTGAAGAGCTGTTTGCTAAATCCTCTCTAAGGGTTTGTGACACCGATCTCCAGAGGTCTTTGAAGGGCTTAGACAGATAGATCCTGGATTGCAAACTGCGTTTTAGACAGCACAGCTGGGCTCAGCACCAAACCCCCTGAGGTGCTAATCTGGTCCACAGGTCTGCGATGGTGCATCTGCTGCACGTGCACAACTATAGAGGAAGCACCATCCTCGACTCACTGTCTTTTCTGTGAGGTTTCACTTTGATTTTTGCACGTCAAGTAAATACTTTCAATGGCAGCCGGTCAATAATGAAGGAAGTTCTCAACAACATCGGCACAATGATGCAAAGGAAACAGTTATCAACTAAATGCACTTAAAGCATTAAGTAATAATATGTGTGATTAGTGGATTTAGCTGTAGAAACTACTGCGTAGAAGGTGTAGAAAATGGTATACAAAAAGAAATAGATAACATAACAAGAGCTCCACTTGGAATTTGTAGTAGATCATGATCCAAAAATATAGTGTTCAACATAGAGAGCAAGACTCGAAGCCCTGCTGAGTCTGAAAAACAGGCAAAGCACAAACATATTAAAACATGAAAAAGAAACTCACTGTTATTTTAAAGTTTCTGTTATACAAACATATAAAACTGTAAAGAAAGGAACAGTGAGGAAGCAGGATAGAAATGGAGGGGCGAATAGACTTCAATATGACACTCAGTGCAACTACATAATGAATATTTCCATCCACTATTGTAAAATCATTGGACAGAATAACACCTGAATTATGCTCCTGCGCTGAATCTGTGCGCAGCCTATGACGCAGCCTGCGCTAGTCGCCGACTCCATCGCCAGCATTTTTATCTGTGCACGTTGCATCAACAAAAATGTGAAGTTACACATCAGGAGATGCACGTCACAGCAATAGGAGTGATAGAAACACAATTTTCTGACTGAATCCCTTAATTTATCCTATTCCACACTTGTATTGCTGAGATGTACTATTGATTAAATGATCATCTGACTCTAGATGTGGCTATTACTCTTTAGCAATACAAGTGTCAGATTGAAGAGACGTGTCTTTAAAAGTATCATGCAATCTGTACTGTTTGCTTCTCTAAAATTTGAAATTAGAACGTACCAAGTTGGAGCTTGGGCGGGAGCTGACAGTAACTGCTGTATCCCTAATTAATTTGTCTCTGTGAGGAATAATGTCTGCATGCATGTCTGACAGTTTGGTAGTGAACAGACATAAAGTGACTGGCATCAGTGTAACTTGGTCATTTCAGGCTGAATATGAGAAGCAGTGTACTTCTGATAAAACTGGCGTCATGTGCTTTCCATCATTAAATGTGATTAATAACCTTGTAGCTGCGGTATGGAAAAGCTGCAGCCCGCCGCTAATGTTTTTGGAAGAATATTTACTGGACTACATTACTGCGGTAGTCGAGCCTGCCACAGACGAATGCCTGAACACGTTTTTCAGGATCATAACAAGTCAGAAAAACAGCCGTCTTTCTAAGATGAAAGATGGTTGCTCACAGTCTGTCTTTTAACTCAACTGGTTGTCACATTAACATTTAACTTAAATATGAAATCAGCTTATGCGAAGGGGGGCGTACAGTATCTCCTTTTACAATTACTTTGTAATTATATACAATGTAACTACTTAACCAGAAGTACTTAAAAATCTGTACTCATGTAAGCCCAGTGTAGTAAATATGTTAAAAACAAACAAACTATTTGCCATCTATTTTTGTATCTTAAAGAACCGTTTTGCTAATTAAAGTGCTTTTGTGTTGCTGCAAGGAGCCATCAAGTTGCGAATGAACCTGTGACTGAACAGTTTTATGATGCATTTAATGTCGGACGAAGATGTGTATCTTTATCTGTTCCTTCCTCTTCAGCTTTATGGGCATCACACTATAATTTCCTTTTTATTATGCCAATGCTAATTGAGGGAAATCATAGTTTGGTCATTCCTCACAGTTTGCGCCTCCATTGGCTTTAAATTGTGTTCTTCCTCATCCGCCCACTCGCAGAGCTGCGTTAATTTACTTCTAATTGGCAAGAACTTGTTGACCTTAGGCTCCCAGATTGATATGGTCAGGAGGTTAATGCTTATGTTAATGGGAGAAGGTGATGGTTCCTCTGTTAGCCGTGTGCTAACCGCAACAATTGAGTAATAACAGAAGCGCTAATGGTGCTTGTACAAGCTCATCATTGCAGGCGCCTGTGAGATAGCAGCGATACCTTTGACACTCAGTTCGCGCTCAGATTTACTGTCTGGGAGACGAAACACTCTGACCTGGGATAACATGGAGCTGAATTGCCGCACTGTGTAGTGGAGCTGCACATAATGACTGTACCTGGGGTCACACACACAAAGATTCCTGCTGCATACAGTCATGTGTTACCTCAGTGATTACACTGTGTTTCATGTGTGTGCATTACTATGCATGGAGAATTGGATTTGTTTTGCCTTGTATACTCATCAGTTTAAGAAACCAGCCATCCGTCACTTTTTTAATCTCCATAATGAAAGTGTTTTAATGGCTCCAATTTATTGCCTGGGCAGCCAACAGAATAATTAGCTTTGTTCAGGTTTTTAAAAAGATGAAAACACAAGTACAACAACATTTGAGTCTGAAAATCACAAATTATAATCAAATGCATTAGTTATTGTACCTGAAGGTATATTGGACAAGAAAAATGGATTTCTACTGTAGGTATTGCAATTATTCTTTTTTTAAATTTAATTTTCTTTTGTTTTCTTTAGCTCTACTGGTAGGCTTCTATCTTTTTTTAAAATACTGTAATCCCATCAGTGTTTTATTATGTCACACCAACATAAAGACTTTTTCCACTATAAGTCTAAATAAAAATGCATCCCAGTCTTTATTGATTCTCTGTGACCTGGAGTCGATTCCACAAACTAAATCAGATAATTGAAGTCGGCGTTGAGCTAATTGGATTATTGCTTTCCCCCTGAAGAGATGGCCCTCCGCCGCGGCACAGGGATTGCTACATTAGTGGCGTCCATCAGACATCTGTCATTTAACAGCACAGGATCGTGTCTCACAGCAAGGAGGGTGAATTGATTATGAATGGGGGGGGGGGAAAGTAGTAATTTCTTTGATTAGATGATTTGCCTGACAATCTTATCACCATGTGATAGCCATCATTTTATAATTCATACAGAGGCGCTTTAATGTTAAGCATCTCCTTGTGTTCAGATTTCAGAATGGATTGGAGTAAAAGCGTCAATGCATCTGTGCAATTAAAAAACTTGTAAACGTATTCAATGGTAAATTATGTCAACACATTTGGCAGTAAACAGCAGCACGGATAGCTTATCAGTAGAACTATTTCCATTGGATAAAAGCTACATAGGAGAAGAAGAATAAAAAAAGAAAAACCCTTCCTCTTGTGTCTATTTGCCTCCAGTCCTCCAAGCATGGTTTATGCAAATGAGATGACTATTTGCATAGACATAATTAGGTAATTACAAATCATTTGGTTATGAGCTCAAGCATGTGCAGAGACCAGAGACGTTACACGGGTACAGTACAGAGTTAATGAATTGCTGCTGAACAGCAGCATCATTACAGCATGTGTTGGAACATATGTTGTGTCAGACCTCTTCTTTGCAAACGACAGGTGACATTTTCATAAATCTTACTTAAACACAATGAATGGATGGAAAAATGAATTCAAAGCCAGCCTGAATTAAAAATTTCTCTGTTATGACAAGAAAGAAAAAAATTGGGGACAAAGGATGAACATTTTGGTAGTACATTTTTTTTAAGTATTTAATAAATTCAATAATAATTTGAAGAATATATGACACAAATAATTATAAACACCTGCTTAGTTTGGGCATATACGTGTTGCTGGAGATGTGGCAGTTACTTTATAAACAATATAAAACATCTACAAAGATGAGTACAATGATGTACTCTGTAAGAATCAAATCTGGCCTCATTCAAGTGTTCCCACACTCTAAAGTCTAGACACATTGTTAAGCTGCCTAAAATTTAATTTAAGTCCTGCTAAAATACTGTGAAAAATCTCTTTAATGGATGGCAGGTGTGTCAGAGGAATTAAATGTAAATGGTGCTCCCACACAGCCAGTCCCTTTCATTTTCCTTTATAAAAAACTTAATGGTGTGTTAAATAAAAATAATATTTACAAACACAACAAAAACCCCAATTAGATTAACATTTCCCCAAAAAAAAAAGAACTGGGCAAAGTTGGGTGTGCCATTAAAGTTATAGTGCAATTATTCAAAGTAAGTCTCAAATTCCTGTGGTGAGAATCAAGATAGTCTCTTCTATGAGTTGAGCAAGTTAAGTCATTGCTTAAGTTATTCAAATCAAAGCCATGAAATGCAAAATTTTGACTGCGTCCACGAGTTAGATGTCGCATTTGGTTTGGAGCGGCTGCTTGCTCCACGTACATAAATATATCTGACATTTTGTGGCAATTAGTGAGCCTCCTGAGAGAAAAAACATGGGAAGCAGTCCCATATTAGCTTTAAAATGCTCTAAAGTAAAAACGATTATAGCACAAAAAACTTGCAACAAAATGTTAAGCATCACATCTGATACTGCCGCTGTTTGTCTACTACGTTGTTTACAGTCGTATACTGAATCAAAGCCAAATAATATATAATTAAAGTAAATCTACAGATGATTATAGATACATTTTATACTTTCATCAGAAAAAAAATGTTTCAAGTTTAAAATACAGAGGATGCTTAGTAAAGATTGAGATCTAATCTTCTCTGAATCTTGGACTATCATATTCAGATGAGAGCTGTACAAACATTATTGTATAAAATGCACATTGTCAGCTTTTAGCAATGAACTCTGTACCTGTCAATAAGGCAGTCTCTGCTTTAAGAAGCAATAACATGTTCTGTAATGACATTGTTCTGGTGCTCTGCTTTATAATAATCTGACCAGTGCCAGATCCTCATATCAAAAACTGTATTTGACAATTACCTACCAGACTAACATAGGCATGATTTGACCAATCCCAGAGTCTTAACAGAACGTATGTGTCTGCTGGTGAGATTGCCTCTGATAAAGCATCATTTAGTTGCGTCTTTAATTTACTCAAAGAAAAGGCAACAAACGTCTATCGATGTGTTTGCACAGATAGCTTCTGTAGAATTCAAATAGTGATCTCTTAGATATCCACAGGCAGGTGAAAGTCGTTGACCTTGACTTTAGCAACCTCAAGCAGATAAGAGACTACAGGCTATAAAGCTAACTTTGCAGTGACTGTGACCCTGATGTATATATTTTCTCTGAGTTCCAGTGGTTTGCTTTTCTTTGTTTTCTTTTTCCTTTTTTTTTTTTGGCACATCTGCATAAACACAAGCAAAGCTAAAAGTGGAAAAACAATTCAGTCAAAGTCACGAGAAGACGTCTGTTGTCCCATTGAAAGTTCAACCACCAACACAAACTTTCTGTTTAACGTTAGACGTGTCACCTTTTTCTGAGCTGCAGGTGTTCCACCTTTCTGTCTTTTCCACTATGCTGGTAGCTGTTTTTGGAGCCCAGTGCATGACAACTACTTATTGGGCCATTTCATATCATATGTTTTAGGTCTAAGTCATAAATATATCCACGTCAAGTCTGGCTAAAATATAAGCTGGGCGACTTTGCAGCACATCGCTTTCATACAGTAATTCTTGTCTGTCTGTGCTATTTACTGTTAAAAAAGGCTAAAATGACTAAAAGATGTTTTATACACATTCTTGCCAAGCGTCCCCTTAATTGAAGATTCTGAGGTGATCAATCAAAACGGTCGTCCCAGGGACCATTGTGTTCAGTGTGTACACATAAAACAAAGTACTAATTTATTGTGTGTCTTTTTTGTTTTGTTTTCCAGAGCAAGAGGATTCCTTTGAGTTCATCATTGTGTCGCTGACGGGTCAGACGTGGAACTTTGAAGCGTCCACGTATGAGGAGCGGGAACTGTGGGTCCAAGCCATCGAGAGCCAGATTTTTGCCAGCCTGCAGTCTTGCGAGAGCATAAAGAACAAGGTACAGTTTGTCATGAAGGGTAAAGAATATCAGAGGAACCGGTCAGGGTTGGCGATTATCATCTAATCAAAACATCGTCATCCTCCTCCTCATGATGATCATCATCGTGCTACAATTCTCCCGCTTAATTTGCATTCCTCTTTTTCTCCTTCTTTCCAACCTTTATTACGCCTTCACCCTCCTCTCTTCCCCCACTTCAAGCTGTCACATGTGGGAGGTTGTCAGACAGGTGCACCGCAGTGTGGGGGATCTCTTATTAGAAGTGACAGACATCAGAGATAGAACACGGCTTGTGTCAGCATACTGGGGAGACACATCCTAATTTTCATATTCATATTTTCTCTGCCTGAATATGAAAAACCTTTGCTCTCCCCCCTTTGCTTGTTGTCTATAATTTGAGTCCAGCTATAATTGTTTGCTTTCTCATGATCTCCAGCGAAATAATTAGTTCCCGTTGATTTATTCTCACCTTCATTTCTCACAGTCTCGGTTGGGCAGCCAAAGCGATGCAATGGCCATTCAGTCCATACGAAACGTTAGGGGGAATAGCTTCTGTGTGGACTGTGACGCACCAAGTAAGTATAACTCCCTACGGTTAAAATGCATCTGAACGCACCGTCTATAACAAATTAAATACAGATATTAAAGGAACAGATTAAAGGCAAAAAAACATCATCCTTCCTCTGTTTTGTTAATATAACAACAGAGACTTCCAATGCCTGCGTGGTAGTAGAGGTCAAAGTTTCGAGAGACGATTTTTTTTTTCTCTAATTTGTCACATTGTGCGTAAACCCCCCTTCCCCCCTCAATTTTCACACTCCTGTAACCAGATTGCTTAGTTTTGTCAAAAAATAAATGAAAAACTTTACATACAACACACTTACACTACACGACAGGGCAGAATAAACTCCACTTAGGACCTTAAACACTTTGTAGGAGAGCTGGCAATGCTATATTAAAATTATAAAGTTGTATTATTAGATAAAAAAAGTGGATTGGGTTTGCATTTAGAGGTGCTGCTGAATTTGAGAAGCTGCAAAAAACCCTTTTTTGGGGAACAAACAGCAAGAGTTAAGGTTTTATTTGATATCGAGCCCTTTCTACCAGCTTTCCTCAAGTTGAAGTATTAGAGCTAGTGTTCAGCACTGTTAGAAGTACTGCATCTTGCAGTTTTGGCAGATACTGATTATTCTTTTCATGTTCAACCTGAAAACGTTTAAATATTGGAAGTTCAGGGCTCAGTAAAGCTGTCTGATTTATATAATTGTGCTGTTTTTTTTCTGCAGAGGTTAAAACTATCTCAAAATAAGCTCATCACATCAAATTATTGCACTGGAAATATGTTTATGAAAATAGCGAGGGTGAGGCTTGGGTAAAAATGGAACTAACGTCTAATCCACTTCCCCTCTTAACCTCAACCCTAGCTTTAAATCAAAAACAGAAAATAACAAATCCAGTTGTAAGAACATCTATTAAAATATGGCTTCAATTCAGAAGGCACTTCTGGTTGCAACAGGTGAGTAATTTTTTCCCAGTTGCTTTTAACCCCTTTTTTTGGCCATCCATTTCAGATAAAGCATTCCAAATTTGGCATAATAATGGTTTGAAGTTTTTTTACAATTTATTTTCAGGAGAAACTTTTAACACCTTTGACGCTCTGATGAGAGATTATAATATACCAACCTCACACATGTTTAGATACATGCAAATACGAAGTTTTGCAAAAACATTGTTTCCTTCTTTCCCCTACCTACTTCCTAAAAATCAAGTGGATACCATTTTAGAAATGGATCCTTTTGGCAAAAGGAGAATCTCCACCATATACAAACTGATACAGAGCTTAAGGCCTATTACTTGGGAAAAAACTAAAGATAACTGGGAAAAAGATATTGGGGTGGATTTATCTGATGATGAGTGGAGATCTTGTTTGAATGGTATACATTCTTCCTCCCTTTGCATTCGCCATAGTTTAATTCAGTTTAAAATTCTTCATCGTCTTCATTATATAAGAGAGAGGCTTTAAAATTTTTTCCCAGAAGCCGATCCTGCCTGTCCCAGGTGTGGACATGATTCAGCAAATGAGGGTCACGTGATGCGGTCCTGTCCGGACCTGGATAATTACTGGGGAAATATATTTAAAGTACTATATATATATGTACTCATATCAGTGCGCAAAGTTTAGAGCTTGATTTCCGCATTGGCATTTTTGGAATTATGCCATCTCAATACAAAATTAGTAAATCTCAGGAAAATGCCATAGCATTTGCTACATTGCTTGCCCGTAGACTTATTCTATTCCACTGGAAATCCGATAAGGCTCCTTCATACATACAATGGTTAAAGGAGGTGCTTTTCTTTTTAACACTGGTAAAACTTGGATACAGAGTTCTCTCATCACAACAAAAATTCTCTGTGACTTGGAACCCATTTATTGACTATATAAAACGTATTTTCCAGATGTGTGACATACATTTTTTGTTTGTTTTATTTTGTTTCTTTTAACATGAGCCTAGGGTGAGGGGGGGGGGGGGGGGGTTCTCCTTTTTTTTGTTGTTGTTGTTGTTTTCTTTGTTTTCTGTGTATAATCGTAACGTTTTCATTATGTATTGCGACCATGATTCAAAAAGAATATAATAAAAAAAAGGAAGAAAAAAAAAAGTTCAGTTAAAAAAAACAACTGAGCATCCAGATTAAGAGGTCCAAATCTGAGGTGTTTGGAGGTGTGCAACATGGTTTTGACACTACTATAACTTCCTGAGAGATCTGAGAGAAAAAAAACTGACTCACTTTCCAGAAATTGCATTTAGGTTGATGTGTCACTGCTTAAAGTATCTGTGAGTGTGTATGCTGAAAATAGTAGGAGTGCTGGGAACAGTGGACAACTGCACAAAGAGGGTACCGTGAAGGGGATGGTGACTACATTTAAATTGAGTTTGCAAATTTTGATATTAAACAGATTAATTTTTTTTGCCCATTTTAAAAAGGTATAAAAATGTTTAATAAAAGAGAAAGTCACTTGCCTGGACTCAGTTTTCGTTACATGTCTGTCAAATTCCAGAATATTCACCATGAAGGTTGTTGATCCCCTGTCAAGGACCCCTTCTGGTCCCAGGGCTCTATTTTGGAAACCACCGCCTTAATGATTTATCCTCCCCAAAGGGCAATTCCTGCAAGCTACGTGCCTGGATGCAGTTTTCCATGTGTGAACAGACGAGTGGGTCTAAAACTTTCTTTTGGAGGAGTCATCTGGGGCCATAGATTCAGTCAGGTGGCTGAGGTGCGCCACTGCGGCAGCTGTCAGGAGATGTGAAACAAACGCCCCCTCCGGCGGGCCTCCCTCCTAACTTAATTTCATTAAATCTGTGATTTGTTT
>VUQR01036570.1:8727-24565 GCA_015108515.1 Hemichromis elongatus
ATCGGTTTCTCAGGTGCATTAGATTAGCAGAGGGTCCAATACGGCAAGGCTGGGATGGACCACTTGGTAAAGTAAATCCATTGGGCATCTGTCTTGGCCGTTATGTTCTTTTTGCCATGAGAATTGTTATCTAACGGGACAGGCGCAAAAAAAAAAAAGATTAGCAGAACCTTGTCATGGTCTCCCAGTCGTCACTGGGGTCTCTGCCGAGGTTTGTTTTCTCTCTCTTCCTCTCTTTTCGCTCTTTGTTTGCTTTGATCTCCTCGTCAGAGCCGTACTAATTGTGGGTTCCCGCCTTTGGCCCCCACACCTGTCGGCAATCAACTCACCTGTGACTCATGTGCATGTCAGGCAGTCGCTACTTAAGGTGGTGGTTGATCGATGCACTCTATAGTTAGTGAAGCCCCGGCTCTTGTGACGACTTTTGCTTTTGTTATTCTTGTCTTTGGATTTCTAACATTGTTCCTCCTCTCTCCCTGGATTTCCCCTCCCTTTGACTGTGGTGAGCCCGACTGACTGTGAGTGACCATTCAGTGAAGAGTGTGTGAAGATGGGATGCTTGTTCCCGCATTCTTGGACTCCTGGAGCCCCGTTCCCCACTCCCACCTTTGTATACAGCACGCTGTGACCTTGCTGTAAATAAACACGCACTAACGATGGCAAGCTTTAGTCCTACCCTTGAGTCTTTTTGGCCCTCAAGACTGTGAATAGGGTTTTTTCATGTTATTCAGTTCAGCACACCCTGTGCCAAGGGTGTGTATTTAGCCTCACAGAAAAATCTGTTTATAAAAGTAATATAATAATATATCTTTAATCTGAACAAATCAATAAATGTTGGTCTTTTAAAACTATTTTTGGTTAAAAAAAATCATATTTTTTTCAGGATTGAAGAAATGAGCCAATTCACGTGTACATGCAGTTGTACTTTATGAATCATGGGTGGTTATATGACTTCTTTTGTTTAGGCTATTAGAAATGAATGTATTTCAAAGGACAGATTAGAGCGATTTCTCCTTCAAAAACAGTGTCTCGCAATATAAATAGAGTTTGAAAGTGTCTGCGATTTCATGTTTCATTTGACCGTAGGGAGTATCTCAGGTTTCTGGGGGGGGGAAGTGCTGACACTATGCTGTTTCACCATCTGCTCAGTGTCCTGGGAGATCTGTCTTGTTCATACATAGGCTTTCTGCCTGGTGGAAGTCAGTAGGATGCAATGATACATTTCCAGCTTGACCTCTGCAATACATTTATTATAATGAGTAAACCTTAAATTCATAAATGCTGAGGGTTATGAAAATAACGAAGGATGGATTTTAAAAAATAGACAAAATAAGGCCAGTAGATTCACAGCAGAACGGCTGGTATAGTAGGTCACCCATTATGCTTGGCTCAGCTCCACATAACTACAGAATTTTTGCAGGATGATGAGTCAAAAGGTGATGAACCAGATGGAAACACTCTGTCCTTTTAATGTGAAAGACTTTCCTTCATCTCCGAAAATAACTGCACGGGGAAACACCTGGAGCGCCTCAAATGCTCCATAGACAGTAAGATTTCTTAAGTTATAGGCATCTTTTCCGATCATCATCCATGACCATTAAAAAAAAGAATAGTCCTGCATTTCTGTTGTTTATGAACTTCTGTTAATCCATTTTTAGAATTCTTGAGGCTTCAGGTCTTATAACATTGCTAGTGTGCACCTACAGTACATTCAACAATAACTGTATAAAAACAAGTCTATTATAAAAGAGAGAAAGATATATTGAAGCATTGCCAAATACACAAAAATATGCTAGTATACAAGTGACCTTGCAAAGAAGACTGTTCTTTCTTTTGGGGAAAGACAGAAAAACATGACTTTTTGTAATCTGAGATGATTCATTTGCTGTTATTTCTTTCTTTAAACTACAAATAAACGTTTTTCAACTTTTCAAGAGGTGAGATGATACCGCTCCCTATGCTAAATAAAGAACCACAGGCCAGTTACCTTAAATTAGAGCTTAGCCGACACAAATGCAACTAGAAACAGTTTGCATTGCTCCGGTATCCATTATTATGTCTTATGCAATGCATAATGCACAATTTGTTGTGCCAGTTCAGATGCACAAAGGCCTCTACTGGATCTTTTTAATATAGAGGAGTAGCACCTCTACTCTGAGCCCCTCCTGAATGACCAAGCTTGTCATCTTATCTCTAAATGACAGCCCAGGCACCGTTTTAGGAAACTCATTTCCTCCTCTTACAGTGGTGGGAAAAACTGTTCTCCCCCTTTCTGATTTCCTATTGTTTTGTATGTTTGTCACACTTAAATGTTTCAGATCATCTGACAAATTCAAATATTAGACAAAGATAACACAAACAAAAACTTAGTTTTTAAATTAAAGTGTTAATTATTGAGAGAAAAACAACTTCCAAAGCTACACGGCCTTGTTTGAAAAAGTAAAGCTTCTAAACTTAATAACTGGTTGGGCCACCCTTAGCTGCAACAACTGCAATCCAGCATTTGCGGTGACTGGCAATGTGTCTTTTACAGCACTGTGGAGGGATTTTGGCCCACTCATCTTTGCAGAATTGCTTTAATTCAGCCACATTGGAGGTTATTTGAGCATGAACTTAATTTAAAGGTTATGTCACGGTGTCCCAATTGGATTCAGGTCAAGACTTTGACTAGGTCACTCCAGAGTCTTCATTTTGTTCCTCTTAACTCATTCATTGTCCTGCAGAAGTGTGGTAGACATGAGAATTCATGGTTCCATTTACCACAGCAGCAAATTGAGTTCCTTAAGCAGCAAAACAGCCTCAGACCATCACACTACCACCACCAAAATGTGGACCCGTTGTTGCTTAGTTACACTTTGTGTTCATAATCTTTCTGAATAGAATTTCAATCTATGACAAAGATGAGCACCAAACTCTCACTGCAGGACTGAACGGCTCAGAATAAAGCCAACGACACATAATGTCACAGCAAAACGTCCTAATGATAAAGAGCTAGTCCAATATTCTGTGACAATGATGAAATCCTCATTGTTGGTTTTGGTGCATGTAGAAGCGGAGGCCATGGCGACCCGATCCCAGACTTCCATCCAAACATGCTTGTGTGGTTTTAAAAGACATGTTCTTGATCATTTTTTGGCTAGTTTTGTCATCTCCACTTTTCTACTAACCTTACCATCTGCTGGCACTAACCAGTGTTGTCTGCTCTCCCAGCTGTTGTTCTTTATAAGAAGAATGATAAAGGTATGCAATAGTTCTATAGATTTTTTTTCACACTTGGCTTCTATAACACTGTATATCCTGTGCTAATAAGCGAACATTAGTACCTTTATATTCAAAGCTGCAAGTGAAATAAAATAAAATTGAGTACTGTGCAATACTTTTCTTTTAAAATATAAGAGGCAATTAAACTTCTTGGTGAAAGCATATTGTCATTCCTACATTCTAAAGAAATATATCTTGTGCTTTATCATAGCTCATAATGGAGGAAAAGTACTGACACTGACTTCAGCAATGATCTTTGAATAAATAAATGTTTAATATCTTAACAGGTTTATAGCAGTGCATCATACACTGAGTTGAACCCGGACTAAAACCAGTGTGCATGCAGAGAACATTTCTCTAATGTGCTGCTGACGCAAAGCTGCCGTGACCTGACCGGTGTGAGCTACAAATTTCAGTTTGTCAGTTGTTTATCTCATGATTCTTTAATCCATCCACTCTCAGGCCACTTAAGCCCAAAAGGCAAATCCATTCTCTCTTCTGCCCTTTATAAGTGCAGTGAGAAACGCACTGATATTTTGGCTGCAGGAAAAAAAAAAGAAGCTAAGCTTGGTCCATCAAGACAAACTTAGTCTCAGTGCTGATGCTGCAACATGGGGACTAAGTGCGCTTGCTTTGTTTTCCCATGAATACTGTTACCCAGTGGGTTTTTGTTTCATGTATCATTTATTACCTCCTGTATAACTTCATACGCTATCAGTGTAACAGCCTTTTGGTAGCTGCTATCTCTCTTTGACTTTTACGCTTCAGAACATGAGCACTGATCATTCAATCTGTCAGAGGATCTTCACTCAAACTGCTGTTTCTAAAGAGCACGATGGGAAACCGTTGATATTGGCAAATGATTAAATTGTCAAAAATAGTATAAACAAATGCTGCAGGGCAGGCTTTCCGTGCAACATAGTGTTAGGCGCTCTTCGCCATGTTCTTGCAGTGCTCCCCCTTGTTCAGAATATATGCTCTGTCAATTAAAACACATGGATGGATAGATGTATTCAGTCAGCATGCAATCTAAGCTGAGCCACTCCTCTGAGGCTGGAATTACAGAGGTGTGACTCCACCATCTTCCCTTCAGAGGGATGAGGGCGAATGGCATGAAGACAAACAATAGTAGCAAGAGCGCGGAGGCCTGCCTGTGCAGCACAGAGCCTAAACAGCATTGATTGCCGCGAGTCGCTCTGAGTGGTTTTGATAACATTTCAATAAATATTGAAATGAGCATGACTCTCTGAGGGCACTCTAGCGCAGCTGGATTGACAACAGTGTGGAGAGGAGTTTCTGTGAAGCGGCGCAGGGTGTGCTTGTGACTAAACAAAATGTCTTTTGGCACAACTATCTTAGATCACATAAAATGCAAATTGAGTTTTTTCAGCTCATGCAAAAGTGAGCTTGGCATTGCTTCAACAAGATAACGTTCAAAAAGTTGTTAATCGAGCTAGAAGGGTAGCAATGTGCATGCACAGTGACCACAACAAATCAAACCCAAACCTTTCCGGGCAACTTTTCTTCACTTCTGACTGTTTCCCGATGACAATCCAAAGCCTGGATACTTATCACCTGCCTCGCAGTGTGCACAGTCTTCACATTCAGCTGCCTCTGCACCCCTAAGGGTCATTGCCAACCGCCGAACCATGAACCTGTCCAACCGCTGCATGGTTAAATAAACCGCACAGAGCCACGGAGCTGTGGTGTAGCGCTGGACACTTTGTTGTACATGTGTCTGCACATCAATTTAATTCACTCTGTGGTGTGACTGTGATTTGCAGCTTGGCTGGCATCCACGACAGAGCTCTGCTTTAGCACTGATCAAATAGCCTCACTAATGGCTTGGGATGATGACACTGGATGAAATTTCTTACACTGCTATGCCAAGACAACTTCTGTTAAGACAACAATTACATGTAACTTGAGGATGTAGTAATAGCAGATTTTGATCTGTTGACGGCAGAAAAATAGATTAGATAAGTCTTAAAAACAATACTAGTGTGATCATTAGATTTTGCATGACAGGTAACAAAGTTTTAGCCAGATCACTTTGCAGTGAGCGTGGCTACTTTGGCAGCATGGCTGGTGTTGGTGTGGGTACTTGGTTTAGCAGGGAGACACATCTAAAGCAATGAATGATCGATGATAGCAAAAAGCAACTGTTTGACAGCATACGAGATGTAAAAAGGAAGCAACAAATCAAAGATCGCAGGTTCTGACCTGCAGAGGTTGGAGAACTCAGATTTTAGATTCTCGAGCCATGTCTCCACTTTGTGACATGACAAACCAAAACTGCTGGCTGTTTATTGATTTCCAAGTCAAAGGCTAAAAGAGTGGCTTCAAGAGCACCAAAATTGCACTTTCATCCTCACCCAAGTTTGTCTTTTATCTTCAGACTAGACTGCACTTTCCCGCTTGAACGACGGAATTAGAAATCTAATAAAACCATGACACACAATTGCTCCTCTGTAACATGTTTTCTCTGCAGTAGTGTGCCGCTGGCAAAAACATCACAACAAGCAATTTCAAGAAATATTCTCCTCAAACATGTTGTTCACAAGCAGTGAAAGTTGGCCTATTTGATGCAGTCCTGACATTTTGAAAGGACTCTCAGTTCTCCTGTGCCTCTTTATCAACCTTAAAAATATACTGATAATGCGATCAATACAAGACTGAAGCGCAGGCAGAGTGCTAAAATAAAACGATTCTGAAAACAGAAAAGCTTTAGTTTCTGTGAATTGTATTGTTTTTATTTTAAAAAAAAGAGTTGAAAGTTGCATTTTTACAGTGCTGTGACTAACTGAAGTGAACGGTCATTCACCCGCTGAGCTGGATCTCGAGTCATTGCTCTGACAAATCAAAGCTGTCACGGTCTATTTTTTGAGTGGTATAATTTGTAGAGTTTTTCACAGCTCTGAGTGATTGAAGAGCATCTCTCCAACAGCAAATGTTTCAGTTTGAAATAAAAAAATTATGTATGTACCACCCATATGCTGATTTTCTGTGTATAAGAGTGTCTTGGTCCCTGGATTGTGTTCCAGGATTTTGTTTTTTCTAATTTAGATTCTTGGTTTTTATATCTGATTCTTGGTTTATGTTTGGTGTTGATTTATTTTTCTGGTGTTTGACGTTTTGGTCCCTTCTTCTTACTTTTAGTGTCTGTTCCATCATCTCTGTTCTTGTTCAGTGTGAACAGTCTTCTTGTCTCTGCATTCAGTAATGATTTTATTGGGTTATTTCAATTAAATTTTGATTTATGTTGTTTTTTTTAATCTAGTTTTTTGTTTTGACTTTAACTTTCTGCCTTATTTCTGTTTATTTAGTAATAATTAATTACTTCTATATACTTTTTCTATTTATTAGAGCACTTCACTCTCCTTCCTAAAGTTTCCAAAAGTAAAATGTAAGGCAGAGCCTTCAGCTATTGAGACTCTCCTGTAGAACCATTTCTCAATTTTGAATTGGGTGATAAATGCTCTCTGCTTTTAAGATTAGGCTGTATTTTTGGTAAAGTTAAGTAAAAGTTAAGTAGGTAAAGTTAGAGCTGGACCTAACCTTGTCATGTTGTAAGTTGCATCCATCCATCTTCTTCTGCTTTATCCGGGGTCGGGTCGCGGGGGCAGCAGCCTAAGCAGAGAAGCCCAGACCTCCCTCTCCCTAGCCAACTCTTCTAGCTTGTCTAGGAGAACACCAAGGTGTTTCCAGGCCAGCGTGTCCTGGGTCTGCCCCGTGCATCCTCCTGGGAAGACATGGCCGGAACACCTCACCCAGGAGGTATCCTCGTCGGATGCCCGCACCACCTCAACTGGCTCCTTTCGATGTTGTAAGTTTCTTCCTGTTAAAACAGAGTTTTTCCTTTCCACTGTCATCTTGTGCTCACTCACAGGAGATTATCTGATTGTTGGGGTTTTCTCAAGAACATGGCATCTTTTCAGAAACTTGTTCTACTGGGATTTTCTTTTCTTGAATGTAACAATGAGTACAGTGAAAATGGCCTCGACAGTCACCAGATCCCAATGAAATAATGCGCCGTTGGGATGTAGCGCAATCGGAGATTTGCATCAGGGATGTGAGGCCAACAAATCTGCAGCAACTGTGTGATGCTACGAGGTCAGTATGGACGAAAATCTCTGAGGAATGCTTGTTGAATTTGTGCCACAAAGAATTAAGGCAGGTTTGAAGACAAAAGCGAGGTAGTAAACGTGATAAATATATCTTTTTCTGTTCATGAATATGCAACAGAGCTGCTGAGACCTTATAATGGCAATCGGCGCCATCAGATCATCTGTTCCAATCTTATATATTAAATCCAGAGGCAATCATGTCTTCAAGGATCTCAAAGCACCAAAGCTTTGGAACAACCTTCCTCGGCCTATCAGGCTGAATCAGTGGTTTGTTTTAAATGACTGCTGAAAACTCATTTCTCTTAATCTTCCCTTCATTTTTTGACTGTGTGTGGCAGTGTGTGTGTTGAAATGTGAGACTCTTTGTCTGAGTGTGTGCTGGAACATGTAGTCTTATTTTTAAAAAGCACTTTGTTCGTACAGCACTTTTTAAAAACACACAGTTACAAAGTTATTGTTATTGTAATTATTTAGATGCCACTTTCAACGTTGTGTCTCTCCCATGGCGTCTGTCTTCTCTGAGAACATGTGCAGATATCTGCGTGTTCCTGATCTACAGATAGCGGCCTCACCAACCTTCTGAGTCTTTATTGTTATAATGTTTGTCATTTCTCTCTGCTTTTATTTTTCCTCTCTTTATGCTTTCCTCGCCCCAGCTGGTCAAGGCAGATGGGCACCCTCCTTAGCCTGTTTTTGCTAAAAAAAAAATAATGTTGTTTTTTTTCTCCAATGTACCAAATGTTTGCTCAAAGGTAATTGTTGGGTTTCTCTCTAGAATATTACAAGATATTTACCATGCAGTCTAAAGTGCTTTGAGCTCACTGTTGTTGGGCTATATAAGTAAAATTGAATTGAATTAAATTGAGTTTCTACTGGATGCCTAGCAGTTTCACTGACACAACACTTTTTGGACAGATTGTAAAAAGAAAGAAACAAAAAGAAAAAAGCTGAAGTGTATCTCGCAAGTGATTCAGCGACTCACTTGTAGTATTCGGATAAAGCCACGCTTGGAGTTTTCCCATTTCCGTTCTTTATGGTAAACTAAACTACCTGGCTCTTAGCTTTAGATTGGTATTTACAGTACAGGCAGACATAGGAGTGGTATCAATTTTCCTACGTCTGGGTCGCGCCATGAAGCAGTTTCTCCAGAGCACATTTTATTTTAATGTGGGTTAATTGCAAATGAGAGGATGCTAGTAGTTTGCTACCAAATGCCAAAACAAGTGATGCATGCTGCTAATTTTATCACGGTTCTGTAGATGGTGGATTCTTATGTGTTCAGTGTTCTCATCCAGTAGAAGACAGCTCATCTTAAAAAACTGGGAGGCTGAAGTGTTCATTGAGGAAACATATTGCAGTAGATCAGTCATATTCATTCCCTTGCAACATTTTGTGGCGTGACCCTTCCCTGACTCTGCTTTAACGTCTGAACGATATAGAGAGATGGGCCATAAGAGTCACTGCAATCACACCTTACTGACAACAACAGGCCATAACTTCAGCAAATGACCAGCCATTTGAACCAATAGGGAAAAACTAACCTTGGTGCAATATTTTACATTCAAAATGAGTGTTGCTGCCAGGGCTGAACAACACAGACTGCTACAGTACTGAACAAAGCTTGACCCACAGCTTTACTGGTCAGGATGACATCCAGAAATATTCTAGATAATGGAATATTTTGTCAGGGATAATGGGATTATGAGTGCCGACGCAACCTGGCAGGGTAGGATAAGCGTTCATTGTGAAACTCGTAGGTCTGCCGTGGAAGGTTAATCCGCTGAAGTGTGAAGTCCGAGTTCAATTGAAGGATAGAGCTTTAGAAATCTTTATTTGGTCTCTTTACAAGTCCTTGTAATGCATCGAGGCATTGCACGTAAACAAATTGAACAAGAGACATTACACTGCATCAGAGCACTGCAAGGGACATAACACACTCTGCAGCTTTGCACTTGCCTAATGACTGTCATGTCATCTTTCTCTCCTTAATATGCACCTTTTTTCTCTTTGCCAAGGCCAGCCGAGTGAATGGTTTGGCAAACCCCCCAGGTGCTAGGATTCCTGCGCACCTACTGAGGGCCCCTGCTTGCTGCATATCCACTAAGCTTGTGGAAAATTACAAACACACACAAGGTCACTGTGGAGCCGAGCCAGCCTCCCACAGAGCCCATCTGATCCAGCCTGAAACGCAGCAATTACCACCCTCTGTGTGCCTCCGTGTGGGGCTGCAGCTATTTCATTATTTATTTGAACAAATAGGATTACGGTTGGTCTGCGGTGGATTGATTGTGACGAGGGATGAGAGGCTCCGGAGAGCTGGGTGCTGTGGCCCGGGTGTGCTGAGCCACTCTGCTGTGTCAAGCTCACAGTTGATCTCCTGTCTTGGTCTCAGCGACTCCTCCACTTTTCCTGGACAGTGGAGCGTCGCTGCGTTGACATATGCCATCCGCTCTACTGCATTCTCCCCAGCGATTGATGGGGAAATGTTTTGGCTGGTTTGCGTATACCAATTCTAGGAAAATATACTTTTATGAGACCATAAAAAAGCATCTATCTGTCACATCCTCTGAGGCATAGAACTCACATTTGACATAGCACATTCACACCCAAGTAATGAAGGCTCCCTTTAGGTGCTCTTAAAAAGATTGTCAGTCACAATGTGGGCATTTTAATTAGGTTTGAAAGGAATTTGCATCTAAATAATGAGGGGCACGATAGAAGTTTGCAATCACTTCCAAATTAATTGCCTTAGAAGAGCAATTAAGTTAGCAGTGATTGAAATGGAAATATGAACAGTTGCAAAATACAGATTTGTTGGCTTTAGCAAATTGCACCCAACAGATTATTAACAATATACCTGCCCAGACTGTAAGTGGACCTTATTAAGATCATTAAAGGATATGGTATAACAAGCAAAATAACAATCGTCTAGTGTAAGGCTCGGTTGTACACAATATTGTGGTATCTGAAATCAATTTTGTAAGGTTAAAACAAGAAAAATAGTTTTGGGAAACATTACGATCAGTGATCAGGTTGATTCAGTGCAGACTGTGTGGCCTCTGTAGCTAATAGCTCATCCCGGATGGAATTTGACCTGGCAGCTCCCCCCCAAAATACCCTCCTTTGAAGTGATGAAGCTTCAGGTCTCTGAGGTAGACTTATCTGCTTCTAGAGATTGATCGAAGGTAATTTTTTTGCCCCAAGAAAACCAAGGAGCAATGTGATAGATAGCTCAGCCCCACTATCTCCCTGATGGCGATATTAGTCCTGATTAAGACAAATGGGCCTTCTCTGCCTATCCATGCAAATGCTTGCTGCCGCTGCAATTTATCTAAGAATGTGAAATTGGAGAAACAAGAAAAGCATGCTTTTCTTCACCTGATCTTTGCCTAGAAGTTTTTCTTGCTAGCATAAATCACATAGGCTTCTACAATCATATTGGAACCGCTGAAGTATTCTTTATATATGAGTGGTCATGTCTCTGTGATCTGGATATTAGGGATTTGAGGCAGGAAAGGGACGTTATCCTAGTATAAGCAACTCTGCAGATGCAGGGTGAAGAGGGCACCTAGTGGAGTCTCATCATAGGTGGGCATAAGCTGCTCTAATTGATGTTGATTAATGAAATCAGCTGTAGAGAAGGCAGAAGGACAACCTTATCAAGCAGGAGGTTTGACCTCTATGCTACAGAGCATCCTGATGAATAAAGAAAGACAAAAGAACTGCTACAGTAAGCGTGATATATATGCTAAGTGAACGGAACTGCAAAACACAACAAAATGTGTTAATTGATGTTAAGTGCAATCGATACATAACATTGAAAATTACCCTCAGTTTGCACATTTTGCAAAAGAATATTGATATTGTTAATTATGCTGCAGTGTTTCATCAGGGCCTGAAGCAAGAATAAATGTAGTGCCTTAAATGTATTATGGAAAAAAATAGATTTGATTAGATTAGGTTAGATTACAGATAGATTAAATTGACTGATGAGCGCCTGAAAGCGTAAACATCACCTATGAAAAAACACATTAATACAGTTTTGCTGAGATAAAATTTCTAACAAACTAATAGCACAGGGAACTGAAAACAGTTTGTTGTTCTCCATTAGAAAAGTCTGACCAACTTACAATGCATTTTTAAGTATGAGTTAGAGCTCTTTGTTCACCAATTTACCGTGGAAATGTCTGTATTTAAAGATCATTAGAAAAATTGCTTTCATTATTAAAAACTATGCAATAATGCACTTTGTCTCTCTCTCCTAGCTTAAAACCTGTGTTTTTATTTAGACAAAAATTATCCCTGTTGAGTTTCCATACCGGTGCATTTTATTTTCTGTTACTTTTCTGTCACCTATTCCTAAAAAAATCATTAATTTCAATTAATTTATTAACTTTGAGGATGTTAATCATAATTGTTGTTTTATTGTTACAATGTAAGTATTTATTTACCTTAAATAAATAGTGAGTATATCTTGGGATGTTGTACTGTTAAGTACAAAGTGTTTGCATCACATCACATTAGCTTCCTAATGGGCTGTAGACATTAGCTGTTTAGATGCTCAGCCTGGGTAACGCACGGAGCTGGAGAGTAGCATGCAGCCTGATGTTAGCCTAGCTATTATCACAACAAATCATTTGTAGTGTCTGTCTGGGCAACCAGCTCATAATATCAGCTATGTTTGTGTTGCTATGTGAAAAGGAATGATTGAATGGACGGATCATTTGCAAACTGTTTTTCAGATTATTATTAAAATCCCTGAGGCCCATGGACAGAACCGCTACCCATGTTGTGCTCTGGTTACCTCCCACACTCCAAAGAAGTGCATGTTGTTTTAGCTAGTGGTTTGTAATTGGTTGCAGGTCTACATGTGAAGTGAACTGTAGTCTGTCTTCATGTATTATCCCTGCACTAGAGTGCCGACCCCATGAGAGTGCACCGATTCTTCAATCCAATATTAGGAGTGGTAAGCTCCAGTGAGCAAAGTTGAAAAAAAGGGAGGAAAAAGTGTTAATAAAATGGATAAATAGATGTAAGATGTAAGTCTATTGCCTCTTTCATATTGTCATCCCCTCAAACAACCCTTTTATAAATACTGTGTGGGATATATTTACTGTTTTATACCATCAAGCTAGTATAAAATACTAAAAGAGTTACTCTGCAGTATGATCACGCTGGTACCTATTGTGACATATTTTAGAAACGTTACAATGTAATCCTAATTGATACATTAACATGAAAATCATATTCTTCACTTTAAAATGAAAAGTAGAAAAAGCAGGATGTATTAAATTAGATAAATTAAAAAAGCAAACATGATTACCAAACAATAAATCCCTACATTTTGATGAAGCTGTTCCTATAGTTGTACCATAAGACTGACATTTGAAGTTTTGAGTCAAACATTAATAAATATCCCTCTTTTTAAAAAAAAAACAAAACATAGTAACTCTGTTAAACTTTTCCCTGTTTAATTTTTTTTCTGTCCTATTAAAGATAAAACACCTTAGTCTTTGTGCTAATTAGGAAATATAGGCATGCTAATATGCTAAGTAAGATGCAGTAAACGTGTGTGCTAAAACTAGCATGTTTTCATTGTCATTAGTATGTTGCCTCAAAGCATGTTGTGACTAAGTTAAGCCTTACAAAGTCTAGGCCATGTCCAAAGGTTTTTACATATCACTTCTGCTACATACTCAGACTAGTTAATGCTCCTGGGGAAGAACATAAAAAAACAGTAGCCTTGAGTATGGCAACGTAGTCATTTAAAGGGCGCACAATATGATGAATTAACTCCTAAAGGTAATGAATGCCGTATCCTTATAGTCAGTAAACACATTTCTTTTCTCCTCTATCAGCTCTCCTATCTACACCTTGTCATACTTTCAGTTACAGTTGTGACATTTTTTTTTTGCCTGAGCTGTGTTCTTCTTAGTTAGCAGAATCAAAAATAGTTTAATTAGCCTAAATTGCTGAAGCTCTCAGTGCAGAGGGCTGTGCAAGTTTCTAAAGAGGTTAAAGCATTAAAATCATCAAAGTTTGTATGTGACATTTAAAAAAAACAGAATGCAATGATGCAAAAAATTTTAATTGTGCAGTGTTTATAAATTCATGTCAATGCAACCATTAGAACACTATCTTTGCATAACGTACTAAAAAAGCAGATCAGACTTTTCATACAATTTACATTCTTTGTTATACATTCCATAATACTTGCTGTATAAAAGCTTTTGTAGTAATATTTAAGTATGAAGTTCAATGTTTAAGGTCTGTAGGGATTATTCAGACCTTTTGAAACAGTTATTGTCGGTTTATTGGATGCTGGGGACTGCGGGATCTGTCAGTGGACAAAACTGCTAAACTAAAATTGAAAAATAAACTAGCCCACGTCGTGGTGGAGAAATCCTGAATTCTTGTTTATTCTTATTTGAATTATGAAGTTTTAAATTGTAGAATCAATGTTGGAAACCATTCCCCACACCTGAACGAGGCAGTTAAAATGACCTTGGTATGCCCAGTGGTAGCTGCAGCTCCAATGATATGAAAATATTCATAGCAAAATCCCAACTCGGCTTTATACATTTTAAAATTTCGTCCAACTTTTTCCTGTTCTTGCTGTGGTCTGGGGAGTTCTATCAGTGGAGCACTTTGACACATGATACTGTTACCCTGCTGAGTGGTGCAGAATTGAAGCTGCCAATCAAGAAGCAGGAGCCCGAAGCTAATCAATCCAAGCAGGCCATGATGTGTTTCTTTCTTTTTTTTTTCCTTGTCAAGGTTTGAGCAGACTGACAGCCTGTTGGATGCTTGGATTCACTCACCTCCTGCAGTGTGTGCAAATCACAGAGTTATTGTAACACATGTAAATTTCTCCTGCTGGCTCTATTTCAAAGGCCTTCGTGCTGTTGTTGCTAAGTTTACATAAAAAAGGGAAGTAAATGAGAAGCGCGTAGCCTAACAACAACACTGTCTGTCTAAACGGGACCAGGGGCTGTTTGTTTGACAAGAAAACATTATTGCAGTGCAGTAATTTTGAAGTCTGAAATCAAGATTCATGCTTATTTTAATGATAAACTGTAAAGAAGCAGATGAATAGATTGAAATGATCAAATATGTCCAGAAGATTTAATGGAAAAACCTTTAAGTAAAACAAAAGGCATGGCTCAAGGAGCGCTGTCCTTATTACAGACAGGCAGAGGTGGAAAGCAAAGCACCCCAAAACCACTGTGCTCACTTCAAAAATGCCTCAAACTTGGGGGGAGATTTTGATATTGGTGTGCAGTGCTATTTGTCGTCCAAGGAAGTTAACATTTTCCTTCATTATTCTAGACAAAAATGTGCCACAAATGCAGTAAAAAAAGTGCATTGGTCCAAACTTGAGCTCTCAAATTGCTAAACTGGGGAGAGTAGTTTTTATTTTTCCCCAATTGTAGGCATTTTGTTCTGTTGTGGATTGATGGACATCCAAGTGTCCTAGTCTTGTTTATCTCTACAATGGGGTTTCTAAGGTTCTGTGAATGTGTTGATGAATTAATTTTGAGGAGTTCATGGAAATAGACTTTGCGTGCCTCTGCAAACCACACTTCCAAGCTCATCTTCTTAACTGAAAACCTATTGTTTGTCTAGTATTGCAACTATGTTTTCATCTTGTTTACAACGAGTTTACCTCTATGTCTGTTTACACCCATCATGTACAGTGAAATTAAATATAAGATAAGATAAGATAACCTTTATTAGTCCCACAGGTAGGAAATTTGTTTGTTACAGCAAAGTGCAAAGTATTATAGCTAAAATTAGAAGACACTGGAATAGAAAAGAATAAGATACTGTACAGAGTGGAATAGAATAAAATAAAATACTATATACAATAGAATAAAAGAGAATAATATATACAATAGAATACAAATGCTATATACAACTGAGTAAGAAACAAGGAAAAGTATTGCACTTATCGCAGTCTTATTGCACATGTGAGTGTTTTAGTGTTTGATCAGCTGGGGTCCTTTGTTGTGGAGTCTGACAGCAGTGGGGAGGAAAGACCAGCGAAGTCTGTCCGTCCCACATCGCGGGTGCCGCAGCTTGCCACTGAAGGAGCTGCTCAGGGCTGTCAGAGTCTCCTGCATACGGTGGGAGATGTTGTCCAACAGGGATGATAGCCACCATTCTCCTGTCACTCACCACCTCCACTGGGTCCATCCTAGAACAGAGCTGGCCCTTCGAATCAGCCTGTTCAGTCTCTCCCTGTCCCCGGCAGAGATGCTGCCGCCCCAGCAGACCACACCATAAAAGATGGCAGAGGCCACAACAGAGTCATAGAAGATGTTCAGGAGTGGGCCCTTCACCCCCAAAGACCTGAGTCTCCGCAGTAGGTACAGCCTGCTCTGTCCTTTCGTGTAGAGGGCGTCTGAATTATGAGTCCAGTCCAGTTTATTGTTCAGATAAACATCAAG
>VUQR01036570.1:50143-89911 GCA_015108515.1 Hemichromis elongatus
AGGAAAAAAGAAAAAAGGGGGGGGGGGGGGGGGGGGGGGGGGGGAGCAGAAAAAACTAAATTGACTAAATGATTTAGCTGTGCTCTGACTAATGTAAGTTTACCAGTTCTGTTATGGAGAGGGTTAGCCACTGTTTTCATGTAATGAGCTCTGTCTGTCTATTAAAGCAAAGGGTGGCCAAGCTGCAGCATTTAAAGCCTGGTGTTATTCTGAGGTGTAGGATTGAATCCAGCTGGCTCACTGACAGACAGACAGGGGAGAGGCCCTTTTTCCTGGATGACACACTCAGTAGTCCTTCATTACTGGGACCGAGAAACCATAACCAGGCTGTCAAAGTGCTGCCGCGGCCACCGCTCTCCTGAACCATGTCTAGTCGAGGCATGTCTGCCAAGTGGATCATTTTCATGTTTTATGTTATGCACAAAAGAACTGATAGGGAAGATAGCAAAAATGACACAAATGCGTGCCTAAATATTTGTGGGGACATCCCTTTTAGCCTAGTTGCATCAAGCATGAGTCACTGACCTCTAATTAGTGGGATTTATGTATTATGGAGCAATAACTGTGTTGGTGACATCGGTCAAAGCATGCCTGGGAAATTAAAGCAGAGCAAAGGCTTGTTGCTAAGTCATTTGAAATGAAATCACTAATGCAGGAGTTGTACCCCATATCCTTACTTACATATTCTCATCTCATAGTCTTTTGATAGAACAGAAATGGAAAACTACTTCCCACAATAAAGAATTGACAGGAGACCCGATGGGGTAAAGAATTCATGCACTGTGAGCTTCAGAGATAAGCCAGTCATTATACTCCACACAGATTTTATATCATGCCCTTCCCATAACTATCCCACCCAGCGTGGCTATCTCTATGTCTGGAATCAGTCCAACACCACAAACTTGAAATTAGTTTTTGTCCCCTTGTGGTGTCTCTCCTTTCTTTCCTTCAAAAATAAGCTTTTCTTTCAAGAGGGCCTTACATTTCCTTGCAATCACACTATTGGCGATGTACAGCTTCTGACAACATGTTTTATTTTTAAAAGAGACATCTTGACACTGACGGGCGACAGAAGCCGAGAGACATTCGTCAGTCTCTTCTCGTCCCCCGCGATTTTTAGCTGCAGAGGAAGCCAGATGGTCAGATTCTCTGCTCATATGGTTATGTTCCTTAGAGATCACCATTTTTGGCCTGATTGGGAAAAAAAACACATAAAAGTGGGGAGATGTTAAGAAATGATAACAGCTGAAGAAGGCCAGGACAGCAGTATCACTGCTTTGAAAAGAGTGTTTTTAAAGGGAAATGTGCCTCCCTTACACAATTATTCACTGCAAAGCACAAGAAAATTTTTTACTGTAAAAAAAAAAATACAATTCATATGTCTCAGAGGTTGAACAGACAAAAGAAAACAAATTAACAGTCTTGTAAGAAATGATATTACAAGGTGTCATCTTTGCTGCTTTAAAATGATTATGATTTGTAGGTTATACCGCCTGTTAAAGTCTCATTGACGATGCCTTCAGGATGAACTCTTGTTATAACAACTGACGTTTTCCTTTAAAAAATCAAGAAGGCACTTACGTGTGCATACTTCAGCAGTGCAGCAGATAACTTAACATTACAGAGAAATTGTTCACAGATGGATACAAGTTCCCTAATTGGCACATAATCCCTATTAGCAGTTTTAAAACTCACAATGGTGGCCATTTTCAATATGGCTGTCAACAAAGGCACTGAACTATCGTTTGTTTTTCAGACAAAGTGAACTGGACTAGCTTTTTTGAATTATATTAGTGTCGAATCATTCATGTTCAAATATGCAAAAGTCAAAGATAGAAGTCATAGTATTTGCACACTATTTGTTTCAATCACATTTCTGGATCGAGCCCTTGCACGCGCCACTGGTTTTCCAATTCTCATGGCTCCCAAAAAAGCTTGTTTATTGTGGTTGGTGATATATAGAGGGGATGTTCTACTATTCAGAAGGTTGGTGGTTCAATCTTTAGCTCTGTATGTTAAAGTGCCTTTGGGCAACACACTGAACCCTTGCAAATGTGTGGATGCAACTGGCACTTTTAAGAGTTCTAGGTGAGAGTAAAGCAGTGTTACCATGGACTAAACTAGGAGAGGTTGTAATATACAGTACAAACAGTATATATATTAGTTATATGAGTTAGCCACTGCTGGGCAGCACAGCAAAAAGGTTGTAGACCTGGACTAGGTTTGATCCTGCACAGATTCAGACCTAGTCCAAGTTATCCAGGTTGTCCAGGAATCGGTCCAGGTTATCAGGTGACTGATAACTAGTGGTTCTAAAGTGGATGTTGGTGTGATAGTAAATAGTTAAGTCTTCATGTATTAACCTGTCATTGACAACAATTGATGATAATAATTGATCAGAGCCAAAAGTGAGGAAAGCGGAAATCGTTCTTCAAAATAAAGTTGTGCTTCACCGATACAGCCAGCATGATTTGAACAGCACAAATTTTTCTTTGAAATCAGGTGATTTCAACGTCCAGGTTGACTATGGCTTGGAGAGTAGCTGGGTAGTGTTTGAAGATTAGTCACTTTCATGCCAATATGCTAGCAATCAAAGCAATGATGAGGAGATTTTTGCCATCCAAATATAGAATACAAATATTTTTCACTGATAGATAACTAGGGAGAAATGAGGGGTCACTCACCAGTCCCTTGGCATGTGTGAATGGGAATTTAGCAATAGTTTTCCCATCAATTGCCTTAGATGTGGAAATAAAAGTGGTTATGTTAATGGGTAATTAAGGCATATTGTGCTCCATTAGAGTAGAAATCTTCATAAGAACCAGTCCATTTAACATTTACATCTTCACAATGGCCAACAAGTTAATCACATGGTTAGCAGTCACATACAGTATCTCTAAAACCTCATAAAGGAGTCTTCATGGACTGATTATATGAAAGTTATTGAATTGCACATGAATAAATTAGCACTGAATGTTAAATTTCCAAACTTAATCGCATGCACCAAATCACTAAAGGGTGAAAAGATGATGATGCAGCTACTGATATCACATGTTTGGAGCAACATGTAACATACATCCATGTCATTGCAATGATCTGGTTTTCCTTCAGACAAGGAAGCTCTGAAGATTTTCTTTTTTTTAATGTATAAATTTGACTTACCCGTAGCCAAACGAATAAAAATCAAAACTAAAACCTCTGAAATGTATCCAGTTATTGTAGTTCTGTGAAAAAAATGCTTTTTCCTAAGATGGCCCAAATGGAATATTTAGAAATTTTGAAAACTCAAGTGGGTAATGGGATTTTTCAAATCAATGGCTCCAGAGTGACACACATGACAATTCTGCCACTTACATCCACTTTTGTAAGATTGTTTCAGTTATCTAGTGCACTAAAGAGAGGAGTCACCGTCAGAGCCAGAGTAACCTGCTTAAGGGCCGAAGGGTGAAATTGCACTCCTCTTCCTCTCCAGGGCCTTAGGGTCTGGTATAGTCTTCAGCTTCTGGCTTTTATGCTTTAACATTCTTAAAGCAATGAAACTTCCTCTGTCACATTTTCATGGATGGGAGCATACTCTGTATTTAGAGAGAATTTTCCATACATCCTCTACTTACATTGCCAAGCTTGGTAAGCTATAATCTAGATGGATAAATGCTGTTGCGTGCACCATGGCCCTTTTTTGAAACACATAAACACGATCAAATTGTTTTTAAATGTGAATCTTTATGTTAACTTGAAATGGCAGAAAATGTTACCACAGCTGCAAGTTTTTCACATTTCCTCAGTCGCTAACCATAGTTTTTTCAACTACAAATTTCACACAATAAATAGAATCCAACATGCTTTTCTTTCATATTTCTCAGTGTTCGCCAGTTTCTAAACAGTTTATGTGGCACAATAATAATAGACTGTATATAAAAGGTGGATATCACCACCGTGGCCTTAGTTAATAGTTCGTCGTATAATGAAACTCCAGTCACATGACTGAGAAATTGAAGGAAAACTGAAAACTGATATGGTAGCAACATCTTAATCATAAGGTAGGTCCATCCTAAAGCTTGATCATTGTCTTTGACTCAAGCAGTCAATCTAATTTAAAAACCAGAGAGCACATTATACTAAATACGACTTAAAACTAGCTACAGGGTTCTTAAAGCAATTGGGAACATGTTTACTGAGGTTACACAGCAAGGGAGCTGAAAGCTATTTTCCCGACTCTTTAGCTTGTTAGTTATAATTATTTCAATTCAATTTTATTTATAAAGTGCCAAATCACAACAACAGTCGCCTCAAGGTGCTTTATATTGTAAGGTAGACCATACAATAATACATACAGAGAAACAAACCCCCAAAACTCATATGACCCCCTATGAGCAAGCACTTTGGCGACAGTGGGAAAAACTCCCTTAATTATTAGCAAGTAAACACTGTGCAGTGTTAATGTAATCCCCTTCTTCACAAAACACCCTCCATTTCATTGGAATTTGAAACATTTCCATCAAATAATCTAGATTTAAGATGTGACTTTTTTTTCCCCACACAAGAAAGACACAATTTATTTAATCTCATTCAAATTTATGGAACTTCTTAGTTTAAAGACTTGCTAGCATGATCATAGTAAATATTGAAGGCAAGTTTGGTGCAAATGAAATGGACTGCTTCCCAAACCGTGCAGATGTAAGTGCATTTCTGAAATACACCAACCCAAGAGACTTACTAGACTTGCAGATGTGGCTGTGTGCATTACAGATGCTGCTAGCTAATACTGACTTTAATAGCCAGTAACTTTCAATTACAATGGATGCTCTTGTGCAGTGGCAGACAGGAGAATACCAAAACAAATTTTCTTTTATTGATCTCCTACTGTATCACTGAAATCAAAGAAAATGAGAACCTAATGGATGCTTGCTGCCAGAAAGCACTTTTTGAAGACTGAAGCTGGCCCACTTCATCTTATCACTTAATTATTTGGCAATGAACACCAAAAAGCAAGCGCTCTTGTACAACACCACACCTAATTAGCCTGCACAATCAAAAGCCTTTCAGATCATAATGCTGCATGTATAAGGTTTATATTGTGCTTGTTCTTAACAGTTTTTTACCAGACTGCCTGGGTCTGATGTCTCAAATCAGGACCACAATTTAAAACAAAATGTTATCAAACCGGACATTCTCCTCTGTCACAGCAAAGTTGGTTTTAATAATTCATTACTCCTGACAAACTTCCTCTGCTCTCTTGAGTTCCCGCATTCGATTTTAAGCAACGTGATGTTTTCTGTGACTGCTAGGTGACGCAACTGCGCAGCGGCTCTCAGGGTGTTTACTTATTGTCATTTGTACCCTTTTGCAAACACACTTTGACAGGTTTTGATTTGACTCGAAGGCACAAATGATGGCATTACTTTAATAGCCATTCGTGGTCACTGTGGCTTTGCTCCAGAGCATTTACTATAACAGGAGTAATGTGTGGATGGTGTCCCTCTGGCTGGGCTGCCTCATTAAATGGCTGGAAAAGAGTGACTGGCTGCAGGGGTGATGCATTATTGATGAGAGAGCTTGATTAATTGAAAATATCCTCCACACCAGGGGAGGGTGTGTTCATGCGCGGGCGTATATATGTGTGTGCAGTTGAAGTAAGTGGCTTCATTTTGTGCGGACAACTTAATCAGTTGATGCATAGCACTTTTTCTGATTGTTATTCTGGACAGGCCCTCGCTGTCAAACATCTACTGTATGTGCACTCACAAACATGGGTGTTGTAAATGATATTGTTTCATACTGCAGAAGCAAGGTCCAGGTGGGAGTAGTAGGCAATCTGCAGATTGTCAGTTAGTATTAAACAATAGAAGTTATTTGCATTGGGACTAAGAACGTTGTTCATCCCCCTCAATGTTGGACTGCACCTGCGACACCAGCTGAGTGCTGTAAATAAAAGATGAAGCTGTCAAGAGATGAGCAACAGGACCAAAATGAATTAGCAAAAGTAATCACTTGCTAACAACACTGAAGAGGGTTTTACAAGCTTTTGACTCAGAGGTTGGATTGGAAGACAAGGCTGAACCGGCGTCTTTTGCTCAAATGAGACTGTTTATCCTCACAGAGACCAAAACTAATGATGCGTCTGGGTGCTCTTCATCAACTCTTTAAGTCAGATATTTCCAAGCTAATTGCCCATCCTTTGGTCTACACAGTCTAATAGTACAAGCAATACACTGGACATGTTTTATTATCTGAGAAATTAAAATGCACTTCAATTCAAAACTGTCCCTGAAGACAAATATGACAATCCAAGAAAGAGATAAAATCTGTCAGGAGTCACTTTTACACTGGCTTTTTCATGTATTTTGCTATTAGTTTTCATTTGCTTCTATTATCAACTTTGTGCACTCAAAACTACTCCTGCTTGGGTTTAGGAGACGGTTATAGTTCAGGATAAAATAGTTGTATTTTCCAACAATAACACAACAAATGACACAGACACTGCATTAAAATGTGACAGAGGGATCATTTACAAGCGTACTTATGCAAGGGATTGAGAGTAAGGCCCACCTCACTACTGCTATAAACCCAAAGCAGCTTTGAAAAAACTGCAGCAGGCTATTTGAAGATTTGAAGTCCTTTGCTGTAAGAGTCGACAAACCACTAACATAAAGTGTCTCTATCACTACAAGGTCGCCTACTTCTTATGACATACGTTCTTCAAGTTACAAGGCGACTGCATTTACCTGAAGTGTCTGTAAAACATTGCTTTGCATCTATATAACAAAGTGAGGGAATGCGCATTTTATTCTATAGCTCAATTTCTCAAGCTATGTGAAGGTAACATGCATGCAGTTTGCATCATCAAAGTCAACATCATATAAACAACTGGCCACAGAGAGAATAGTGGATTCAGAATTGTAAAGCCTTGAGTGTGCATCAAGAGGTTTACTTACATTCTTCTTTCTTAAACACACTTTTGATCGTTTCTGTTGTCTTAATTGTCTGGGCACACAGGCCGCAAATCATGGCTACTTCATGCAGCCCGTCTACAAATTAGAATGTTTTTGCTGTTCATGCTCTCAAGCCCTGTTTTTCTACTCTTCTAACAACTGCTTCAAACACTTCATGCATTCAGCAAAGTGCAGCTCTGTGAATACCTTACTAAATATCTCGTCTTTCACACTGCTTTTGAGTGTGGCCTTTAGTCATGTTCAAACACTTCATAAAAACTGGTCTGGGGAGAAACTACAGGTGAGCAGAACAAAAATACATACACTGCATATCACCAAGAAACTTCCCTAGTCGATTACCTATACTATTTTTGTACTGTGTGTTTTGTGAAATCCTTTAATATGTACACAAAGTACAACCTACAATAGCTAAACAGTTATGTATACTTTTCCACAAATGAAGCTTATGCATACAGAAGATCTGTAATCACTCATCTGCCTGTTTTCCTTATTGTTCAAATGCTAGTCCATTCATTACGTCAAACAATCGAGTTCCTCCACATCTCCACTTCACCCAAGTCAATCCAAGAGCTTCATCCAAGCCTCCATCTTCAACTGCAATGCCACCATTGTCTAGAACAGGGGTGTCGTGTCGAACTCCAGGTCTAGAGGGCCGGTGTGCTGCAGGTTTTAGATCTCACCCTGGGTCAAAACACCTGGTTCAAATGATTAGTTCATTACCAGGCCTCTGGAGAACGTCAAGACATGTTGAGGAGGTAATTTAGCCATTTAAATTAGCTGTGTTGGATCAAGGACACATCTAAAACCTGCAGGACACCGGCACTCGAGACCTGGAGTTTGACACCTGTGGTCTAGACTCTGGGGATCTGGTCCTAAATACTAACATGGCTGGAATTTCGTTCTGCCATGTTGGATCACTGGAGTCTAATCGCCAACAGCCGACTCCTTATTGAACCGAAATCTAAAATCTGGCTGGAAGACGGTTTGAAACGCTTGTCTGATTTTCTTGACATTTTAGAGTCAAGCTCATTTTGTAGCATCTATGGTTAAATTGGAAATAAGTATTTTACCATATAAATATATCTAAATAATCTCTTTAGTTTATTTCATACATTTGAACAATTATTTAATGTGCATGTTTTCTGAAATCCTTTTTCTTTTTGATGCTCCCTTTGGGAGTCACCACAGAGGAACATCTGCCTCCATCTCACCCTATTCCTCGAATTCTCCCCATCACAAAATTCATGAATATTTTCATGTTTTCCTCCTTCCCGGCAGCCTTATCTTTTGTCCAATATACCTACTATCCCAGGCACATGTCCAAACACCCTCAGCCTAGGCCCGCTAACTTTGTCTCTAATCTGCTCATTTCTAATCCTATACCTGTCAGTCCTGACAAAGGTCTTAGGATATTCAACTCTGCCTTGGGTTTATCTGAAATAACAGAACAAATGTGCCTTTCAGTGTGAAGTTATATGTTCTCTCTGGGTACTCTGGCTTCATGACCAAGTCCAAAGACATACACTTGGTGGGGTAGGTTAACTGGTGGTTTTAAATTGTGATTTTAAATCACAGGTATGGATGCAAGCCCTGCTTCAGGCTGGCGACCTGTCCACAGAGTACCCTGCCTTCTCTCTTTGGTAGCTTAGGCTAGTCTCAAGTCTGAATCAGAAAAGAATGGATGAATGGTTGGAAGGATGGACATTTTTTTCTTGCAACACTCACAGCACAGCACTGAAAACAAAATGTTACAGAACCAAAATAACAAAAAATCTCAAAATTTACCACCACAAACAAACAAAAAAAAACAGTCGAATATCAGCAAATCTTTTGGAATCGGACAGCCTGGTGTCCACAAATGTGGGCTTGGAAGACTTAGAGTCCCCTCCATTATCTCGTTACCTCCCCATCCTTTGTCAACATGCAAATTTACTCAATTCTCCTCAGTGAAGTTTCATTAAGTCCCATCAAGGCTGCCATCAGGATTCTGTCTGAAGTCATGCCAGGGGAAATTACAAGCCCTCCTGGCAGCTACTAATAACGAATGACTTATATATAAACCCACATTAATTTGGAATTCATAAAGGCGGAATATATTACAGAGTGAGTCACTTTTAAAACGCTTAAAGGACATAAACTTGTTTTAGCCCTTAGTCTGATGAGACATTAACTGACTCAAATGTGGCCTTCATTGCATATTCAGTGATAGCAAATCGCCCACACATCAAGGCGTTACAAAGTGCACGTTAAACCTGGCATGAAGCACAGTCCCGAGGCAAGTACACTGCTGAAATATTTTGCGATATATAAAAGTACTGCATTACCACTTTGTCCATGGGTGCTGCACATCAGCAAATTTTAAACTAGAAAGTAGCAAAGAGAGAAGTTGAAGGTATGGGCTGTAAAATGATGCTGTGTGCTTTTTCTCCAAATGCCTGGCTTCATGGCAGTAAATGTGGCATAATGAGTCCCTAAGCTAAGGCTGCAGTCACAGACTGTATGCATTTATGTTAAAGGTTGGAGTCTGAAGCCGTTCTAAGCCCTCTCTCCTGAGACATGACAGATAAACAGAAAAATATTACTATAGAAACAACATGCTCGACTCGTTTCGCTATTATGCCCGGGTGCTGAATAAATCACTATCTCTTAATGAAGAAAGCAGTTCAACATATCTTTGCAGATATTTCAGGTCAGAACCTCCTACACTGTCACAAATTAACACACCGACACCAGGTTTGTATAGCTTAACAGGTTTTCTTTCTTTCAAGGATAAAATCAGCCTAGCTTATAGGCAAACATGTTGTTGTTGTTGTGGAATTAATCAACTTGTCTTAAATGCAAGTTACAAGCTGTTGCACAGCACTGAATCCACAGTCCCCTTCTGTTTTAGCCTGAAACCTGTAGCAAAAATAGAATTTTGATCAGTGGTGTTTGGAGTAAAGTCAGTAAACACATTTTACAGTGTTTGTTATCCTACTCCACCCAATCCAGTAAGCTTTTTTAATTAGAATAGCCCTCATATGTGGTCCTAACTCGGAGAAACAAATCCAGTGCTTGACATTTTATTAGGAACAAACTTATTGGATCAACCAACAAACCACGATTACCCTCCTAACAGCCATGCTGCAAGAGATTTAAATTTATGAAGAACAAACTAATTAATCAAAATTTCAATTAATAATCAAACTCTTTTAAAATTTACAACATGATATTATAGAGTTTGTTTTTTCTTTGTGTCTTGTACATTACTCTAAAACTAAAAACTCTAAAACTTGCTACATGCAAATTAACATTCATCACATCTTAACAGTCACATTATCTTGAACATTGCTTCCATGTCCTTGACACACTCTTCTTGTGTTCATGTCAAAAAAAGAAGAAGCCTGGAGCTGTTTGTAACTGCCCATCACATCACTTCACGACGTTGTTTTGCCTCTTCGCCTGTGATGTGTCCTTTTAACTGACCCTTTCTCATCCAAGGACCACTGATTGTAGATAATAGCTTATTCCTGAAAAAAATCAATCAGATTGCCTTTAAAGATTGTTGACCCACGTGTTTGCTGCTCGTAATGGTGTTTGGGCTGCTCATATTAAATGAGTGTGGTCATATTAAATGAAAATCGTGCCCTATGACCGAAAACTCCTAGAATTCAATTTACGAACATTTGCGCATCAGGTAGTTAGATAAAGACCATCAATATGTATTCCTCCTTGACACTTGATGTATTTTCGCTCAAGAACAGCTTAATGTGAACTGAGAGCAAGGGAACATTTTCAGTTTTCAATAAAGCCTGGATGATGTTGCTAATAGAATTCACTTCCTGTTACAAATGAGAGGCACGTAATTGGAAAATAATAATCCACGATAGTAAATTGGAATAATTTCAGGGTCTTGTAACCTAAAGGTGCACAATTCAGAAACTTTTTTTCCCCACAGTCCATTGAATTATGTGCCCCTTCATTCACAGCAGTGGGGAAACTGGAAGGAATGAAAATTAGATTTCTTGATTTGATGTCATTTTTGATCAAGGTTTCTCAGCCAGACTGATTGCAGCGCCAATGTTTGGCAGTCAATATCAACCTGGTTTGCTGTGTTTTCTTTGGCTTCCATGCCAATTTACTGTAGACTTTCATTAGTGTTATTGGCAAGGATGCTGGGTTAATGTTTGATGGAAAAAATTAAAGGGGTCATTTGCTACTTCAAGAAAATTCTCATTAGCCGAATCCAATATTTTGCAAGTGATGAACATAGAATATGCTGAAAGTTATGCATCAGTCAGAGGAGTTTTATTTCAGCAGTATTTAAAAACATACAGACATGGCAATTTAATTCATTTGCATGATCATTTACACAAGTTACTGTTCAATAATGCTACATATGTTTTGTTTATTCATTTGGCAATTTATGTTTTAAATTTACTTTTCCGTGTCTACTTTTTAAATGGTAAATGGTCTGTATTTATATAGCGCTTTACTAGTCCGAAGGATCCCAAAGCGCTTTACATTTCAGTCATCCACCCATTCACACACTGGTGATGGCAAGCTACATTGTAGCCACAGCTGCCCTGGGGCGCACTGACAGAGGCGAGGCTGCCGGACACTGGTGCCACCGGGCCCTCTGACCACCACCAGTAGGTAACAGGTGAAATGTCTTGCCCAAGGACACAACAACTGAGACTGTCGGAGTCGGGGCTCGAACCGGCAACCTTCCAATTACAAGACAAACTGCCAACTCTTTGAGCCACGATCGCTGAAGCACTGTTTCGTTATGGAACTGCCTTAAGTCAAAAGAAGAAGCCTTTTGAATCAATCAATCAATCTGTAATATTCGTTTTTCATTTATTTATTCATTTTTATGTTTTGTTTTGCTTTCCAAGGTTAAATCTGTGTGTGTGTGTGAGACAGTACAACATAATTAAATAGTTAAATGTAGGCAAACTTACCCCAAAGTATATTGACTTGACAATAACTCATGACCTTCCACTCATGATGCAAACTGACACATAAGACCTATGTTCATAAGAGAGGTGATTTTAATACTTTTATATGTGGCATGTTTGCTTGTGACAGAAGGGCTGTATTTCAGAAAGTACTCATCTGCCGGGATTTTCTCAAAGAGACATGTCTAAGGTTTAGAGATTGTAATCTAACGAAGAAAAAATATCCATTGAGCAGCAGTTCTGTCTTGTATCAACTTGCCTGGAAAAATTAGTGCACTTTTGTAGTGAATCAGCATCATTTAAATGTCACAACCTATTTAAGTAATATGGCTGACTATATCTACATATCTACATTACTGATTGCTGTTTCCAGGAGGATAACACACTGTGTCACTTTGCCCAAATAATCTCAAAGTGATTTCTTGAACATGACAATGAGTTCACTCAAATGACCTCCACAGTCACCAGATCTCACTCCAACAAAGCTCCTTTGTGATATGGTGAAACAAGAGATTTGAATCATGGATATGAAGCTATTGTGCTGCTATCATGTAAGTAGAAACCAAGTTGTCTGAGGAATGTTTCCAGCACCTTTTTAAATCTATGTCATAAAGAATTAAGTCGGGTCTGAAAAAAGAGGTGGTTTCGAATCCAGTGCAAGGTGTACCTAATAAAGGGTCCACACGATCTGTCTCTGAGCATATAAATTACATATATTATTATTGTCTGTCAGCAGATTTTCATATAACAAACATCTTTTTAACCTTTCCATTTCTACTTTCTAGCCATTATATTTTTAGAACCTCTAGACAAAAGATATACAAACACTGAAATTTGTTTTCTTGAATACTGACTTCCCAGCATGCAAAATCTATGGTCTCACAATTTTTTTTTACACATACAAATCCCAATTTACAAATACAAAAATGATTTACAAGTACAAAATATTTATGACCCCAATTTGAGCCCATAAAAATCTCAGTAACGTTTTATGTGGATCAGAAGATAATTCAAGTCTTCTTTCCCACAACAGCTCGAACAAGCATCGCGCCTTCTGAATTCTGCAGAGGATCCTAACTCATTCCAAGTCAATATAATGTCCAGTAAGGCTTGCTAAAATGGCCCATTTAACCTCCCCTCTAGAACTGATAGGTGCTGTTAAACCATTCATAGTGATGCATTTTGTAGATGTAATTATGTTCCTCAAATTAAATAATTTACTCTGCACATTCCAGCCAACCAGTCTGTAATTATTGCTGAACCCAGGTCGTATAATGTTTTAATCAGGCTGTGATACTGAACTGCTCAAGTTGTAATTAAAAAATGAGCAGGAATTAAGCACCACAATGTACGAAGGGCGGAATTGGCAGGACCGTCGGATACAAGAAAAAATGAGCACACCGGATCCCTCATTTGCAATGTAGATTACTTTTTGGAGCAAAACAATAGGATTATTGAAATCAAAATCTGACCCAATGAATAAAACATGATAAGCTTAGAAAATAATGGCAAGTAGAAAATGGGCCAAATAAATGTTTATGAATTTAGAAATGGGTGTTTATCACTGAGGAGGAAAAATGAGAAAGCGATACAAACAGGTTAACTCCAGGGTGCCTTGAATTTTAATAGTGCTTTTTAGTAGCTTTGGGGTAATATACAGTGTAGTTGGGTTGCTGATTATTATGCAACCTTTTTTTCCCAAGCAAAACTAACAACAAATACAGACACTCGTGCTATTTACAGCAGTCCTGCCACTGGGATTGGCCTCAAAGTCCCTCATGCTTAGCACAAAGTTTGTCACCAAGGCGGTCGTCCGGGTGATGGAAAAGCAAGATACCCTCAGAGAACTCATAAGATGTCTCTAGGTATCCTTACAGTGCCTTAGCAGTGACTCCTGGTCTGCTTTTGATCATCCCAGTGAAAGTGATAAATTAGTCAGGGGACACTAATGTTGGGCTCTTATTTGTATATTCAGCTCTGACTGAGTCCAAGACTGTTTGATCTGTGAAGTGAAGTGCTTGAGAAAGAGTTGTCAGCGCTCAGAGAACGAGAGGGTGTATAATGGAAACACTTGGCAGCTCTTCGTATAGAGGTTGATGTCAATGTCAAAAGTAAGATCCTGTGACAGACGTGATTAAATATTTAAAAGTGTTAGTGCAATTGGAGAGTGTTCCTTTGCAGTTGGGATATAGTCTCTCTAAAGAGGCCTTGTGGACAAGAGCTGTTAATTTTCCCCTGCCACGTCTGCCATCAGCACACCCAGAGATCAAACGATTCACTTACCGTCTGCAAGTCCCCAATGCAAACACAAGCGCAAGTTTTGTTTCTCGAGCTTGTTTTTTAATTTCATTTCGCAACAGCAGAAACTGAGTCGTTAATGTATCTCCAGATGGCGTTTAATCATCACTGTGAACATGTCCGCAATAGATTGTTCTAATTAACTAGAATGTATGATTAACTTTTTGGATATCAGGATATTACAGCCATTTTCAGTGTAATCAATCAACTTTGATAGTCCCAGCATTTAAACAAGTTCATTTTAATGAGGATATATTTGATACCCTGTGCTGTACACCAGTACTGAAATACAGTTAGGGTGATATGTATTTAGACCATGATCTTTTTTTGTGTTTTTACCACAGTGGATTTTTAATCAGACAGTCCAGAAGTGATTGAAGTGCAGGCTTTCAGCTTTTGTTATACTCATAAATGTACATTTATTAGCATTTTCATAAACTTTGACTTTAATCTATTAAAAATATATAGAAACAAGCACAAGTTTATGTAAGGCTGCATCTTACCCCTTTATCTTGAATACGGTGGCTGACATGGACCTTGCCTAATCAGGCTTTATGTACTGTATTTTTCGCACTATAAGGCGCACCTAAAATCCTTTCATTTTCTTTTAAAAATTGACAGTGTGCCTTATAATCCGGTGTGCCTGTATAAACTCTGGTTGTGCTTACTGACCTCGAAACAATTTCATGTGGTACAGCTTACTCAAAAATCTTTCAAAAAATATTTTAGAAGTAGCTTTGTTAAGCTACGAAGCTTGATGAATTGTTGGAGCATAACGGCTAATGTAGTCAGGAGCCTCATGGAGTAATCTGGGTCCAAAACTCTGTCTCTTTAGGTCCCAAAGTCAAACAAACACTGCGGCATCACTGAGAGTTAAAAACTGTCTAAATTCCTTTATCTTGAATAAAAATGATCATCGTTGCTCGTTTACCAGGTGTAACAATGAAGTTTAACATCCAGGCATCCATGAAAACAGAATTTATTAAATTTACTAGAGTTAGAAGTTAGCAGGAAGTTGAGCGATTTCTGAAAAAATTACAACGTACAGCTCTGTTATCATTTCCAACATAAATTAAGACAAAAAACTAAGCAGCAGTGACGTTTGTAGGGTTACTGAAATTGGGCTAGCTGGTATATAATAATTTGCTACACAGCTATGTTAGCATAACATAAACACAGTGAAGCTGGAGGATGAACGCCCTCATATCGACCATTCCAACTCAAGGAAGTACTCTAACGCGCAAAAATGGGCATAATCGTGCTCGTTTATTTCAGATTTTGTGCAATTACTTATTGTAATAGTGACAACATCGCTGTCCCAACTCAGGGCAGCCGACAAGGAGCCAGCTAAACAGCATCTACAATTAGTTATAAGCTAATATTAACCAGCTAGCGTTAGGCTCGGGTGTCCTAAAAATGACACTTTACTCTGGTAAACAGTTTGATTCGTATGAGAGTTTATTTGCTACTGTAAGTGTCTGGTTTCAACACTTCGATCCAACAATGTTCAAATCCACCAACACTGGCTAACAGTGGCAAAAACTGAAGAAAAGTTCAGGATATCCTCAATAACTCACCTCAGTATCTCTGCCATTGGACAGAAGCTAGCTTCAGTGACTGACAACTCATATCAGCCTCCTTTCTCAAAGATTTACAACCTCCTACAGAGTAAATACACACGGACTCCCAGAATACACTGCACTCATATCAACAGTTGAGGTAAACAGCAGACTGAAAGCCTACACTCACCTCTCAAATCAGCCAGATTATTATTATTTTTTTTAACATATGGCCCTGGCCTGCTTACAAGGCCAGCTAATCTTCCAATTGTTTTGTTCTTTAGTTCATCTGCTGATTTAGCAAGTTTTTCATCTCCTGACTCTCACACATCAATACACAATCAATCATTAATGATGTCAAATCAACACCTTTCAGTGTTTCCTTCTATGAATTAATTATTCAGTTCCTCCTTGTCCCATGCTCATCCACTAACTGCCCAATCCCAAGAAGTGCGGTGAAGGTGTCCACAAGGTTTTATAGCCTTTTCTATCCACTGATGCTTAGCAACTTCTCTCAACTGGTCAAAATTAATTATACCTAATGTAACCATAATAAGCTATTGTCAGCTTAAATACAAACATCCCACTTTCATTCTGTCAAAAAGAAAATAATAATTTAAGTCCAATATTTTAAGTCTGTTTAGCCACACTCTGCGGTCCTTTGTGAAACAATAGCTTGGCTGTAAGAATGTAAACAGTTCAGACAGTTTTCAATTGCCATAAATAAAGAAACAGGACCGTTCTCACTTCTTACAGAGCTGCCTAATTGCCATTTTAATCACAAGAAATGGAAAACCAAAGAGTAAATCAGATATAATGAAACGAAAGTGAGTAATGAATGCTTAAATTCTCCATGATTACCTTTGGCATGCTTCCAAAGCTTTCATTTGCAGACCCTCTGAAGCTGCAATAAAGTGTCTGTTATTTTCTCTTTACACGAGAACTTTAATGTTCTCGTTCTACTTTATGTTCTATGTTCTACTTTAATAGTGCTGAGATAACTCTCTCTTAGAGAGAAGTTAGCTTAAACACACATACACAACCAACATGCATTATGTTTTCCTGTCTCCCAAGACTCACAACATCGAGTTCCATCTCTATATACTTTTTATTCTTTTGTTTAATGCTGATGAAATGTTTTGGTTTTTTTTTTTATTGAAGATGAATTGTTAAAAGAACTGCAGTCTCATTGATCAATAATACAACAGAAAATCTTCAAGAGAGGAAGGAAAAATAGTTAAAAGGAGAAATCTGACATAACTTTTGAGTTGAATGTTTTTTTTATATATATATATAAAGTATCGAGGAATGGGAGATAAGCTGGGAGAGGTAATGTAGAAATCCCACAGGAAGGAGCTGGCCTGGAAGCCAAACCACCTCCGCAGATTGGATTAATATTGCATGGCCACTTGTGCAGGGCTGCCTCTCTTGAAGGAACACTGATTGCCTCATTCGCTCTCTCACATCCTTCAAAAGGGAAAGTTATCAAAATACTACAAAAGGGAGGCTGGTGATGAAAACAAAGCCTGCCTCCTCCCTTGAAAAACATCAGTGACAAAAAGCTTTCAAATGACTCCTCTGAAAGGGACGACAACAAAGAGCAAGTGACAGGGAGCATTTATGCCCTATTTATCTTGTTCCAAAGGCAGTGCATGAAAGATGTTTTTTGCTGTTTTGTACACATGGTGTGGTAATCGAAGTGAGGTTGCAAAGCGCTTATTTTCACATTGTAATTGTCTGGTAATTTAAGGGAATAACGGGTTTAACAAGGTTTGCTCACCGACGCAGCACCAGGAAGAGCTGCAGCCCGTGGAGTGCTACACGATTGTGCTTGCAGATAATTGGCTTGAGATTTCACACATTTACTACGCTGTCATTTTTTTTTTTGTTTTTTTTCCTGTGAGGCTAAACTTATATTGACATCTGTTGAACTGCTATTGACTCAGGCTGAGAAACTTCAATAATACGCAAAGTATTACATTGCTTTCAGTTTGAGTTTGAGGTGTTTGCTTGGATTTGGTGAAGAGATTCTGGCACATATTAAGATGCATGATGAATTTGCACAGCTCCAAGGGTCACTTAAACAGGCATTGTCTGGTAGAGAGATTATGTGTGTAGGTGAATCACCAGCAGCAAAAAAGAAAGTACCGTAGCTCAGAACTGATTCGAACCAATACTGTGTATTTTTTCCCCCGTTTCTGCTCTAACACTGTTAACACCATGTTCTAACCTCCCTGGTTTATGACCCCGCATGGCCCAGAGGCATCAAGCACACGATGGCAAGGAGTGAGCTGCAGTATTTGCCCACCCATTTGTCCTATTTTTCCCTCTGTGCTGCTGCAACTTTTGATGAACGAGCGGAGGACTTAGACCAGCTTTCGCCTTTCTCCGTCATGCACAGTAACCGTGCTGTTAAAACACGTGACTCTGACCAGTGGCTGTTTGTATCTGTGTACAGAAGGCGGTCTCAACACACCGAATGAGAGTGTAATTATCCTGATCAGAGCCGATATTGTGAATTGAGTGCAGCGCACGATAGGATCCCAGACTGAGTAACACATTTGGACAGAGTGGATCCAGCTTGAGGAGCAACGCATTTTTATTGTCACAGGTTCTGACAGATGTTATTTGTTTTCAAGTGTCATCATGAAGCTCAAGGTTTCTCCGAGCAGTGATTGATTATGTTCTCAGCTGTGATAGCAAGAGCAAGAAGAGCTTAGCTCGCACTTCCAAAAAAATCTGTTTTCATGAAGCATGTAATAAAACTTTGATAGAGTACCTGTCTGTTGCAGGTAAACAAATCAATGAATATGAGACAATCGATAAAGTAGTGAGCGACAGTAGCTCTGATAACTGCCACCCTCTGTTTAGCTCCGGTAACTACATCTGCCTATCTCTGCATGTTTCTTTGTGTTCTACGTGTCTACACTAAATTGGAATGTAGTGTTTTTAGTCTGTATGCCTAAATAAGATTTAAGTCAATGCTCATTTGCATTTTCTGTGAAAACAAAATGAATCAAAAAAACTAATGTGCACACTAGGGTCAGCTTTAGTAATATGGCTTAAAAAATAGTATAATTTGAATTTCTGCATCAGGGGTGGGAAACTCCAGGCCTCGAGGGCCGGTGTCCTGCAGGTCTTACACGTGTCCTTGATTCAACACAGCTGATTAAATGACTAAATTACCTCCTCAACATCTTGAAGTTCTCCAGAGGCCTGGTAATGAACTAATAATAATTCAGGTGTGTTGACCCAGGGTGAGATCTAAAACCTGCAGGACACCGGCCCTCGACGGAGTTGTCCACCCCCTGTTCTACATGGATTGCGATTCTCACCAACTTCAATCTCACATATATAATTCTCATTTCCAATTAGTTTCTTTTTTTTGTTAGTGTAAAAAATCCTTGGTTTTATTTTGCTTTTTTTTTTGCCTTTGTTTAAGTCATTTATTTCACAGATTTTCCAATTTCTTTGTGTGAGGCTTGATTTACCTTTTCAAAACAAAATAGTTCGAATCGTTGTTAGGTTTTGTTTTGTTTTTCATATGGAAGATCCAAATAAAGAATAAGGAATGGACGTTATCGACCATTCCAACTTTCTATAATTTCTATAATATTTGTGGATATGCAGAATGAACTACCATTTGCAGAATACACTTGACACATACCAACTCTGCAAAAGCTGTGAGTCGCACGTCATTTTTAGGAAATAAGTGCAGTGATTCGTGAAAAACGTAAAAACATATATAGAAATACATTTATGTATAAGCAAACTTGTTTTGTTTGTATGCATAAACACATTTGTTTACCAAATTTTCTAAACAAATGTTTGAGGTCCAGGCTGTGGGGAGACCAATCCATGAATGATAGCATTCCACTGTGTGCATTATTGTGTGTATTTTCATGCTGAAAATTGCCAATCAAATTCTTTTCAGATGGTATTAGATGGTAAACCAAAATCTGACTTTACTTTTCTGACTTCATAGCTCCATCAATTTTGAGAACATCCCAAACACCACTAGCTGAAATACAGCCCCAAACTATGACAGGACCTCAACTGTGTTGTACAAATGGATGTAGACACTTACTGCTGTAGGTCTCCTGACTTCCTCCATACATATTAATGAAGATTTGAACCATAATTGGATTCATCACTCCCTTGGATCCACTGAATTGTTGCGTGTGATTTTCAGTCTAGTTTTTATGTATGTTGCCAAACTTCAACCTTTCCTCTCTGTTTTCCTTCCTTATAAATAACTTTTTTGAAAGCCACACTTCCACTGAGATAATTTCTAATGAGGTATCTGTGAACAGCAGATGAAAGCAAAACTTTAGAAAGCCTGGAGAATTATTGATCAGGACCACATTAAAAGTCTGGGTACTTAGAAGGAAAATAAAAAGAAAAGAGTTTTGCACATTACTGTAAATGTAAATGCTTTCCGTACTGACAAAAACAACCTTGTTTATTCCCACGAGAAGGCGGTGACATTAAAATGTTCATAATTACCTGTTTCATATACTGAAATTCCTGTTTTCACACGTTTGTTAGTCAAACATGTGTGACTGTTGCTTTTGATCTGTCTCTATAAGCTTGGCTAAGACTCTGAATGTGCAGGCTTATGGGCGGTTCCCATAATGACATTAAGTTCATTTCCTAAGCGAGGTGCTCAGGTCTTTAGATTTGCATTTCTAAAAACAAAAAAAACCCTTTTCACCTTTTTTTAAAGGTGAATTAAGAAGCAACAAAAAAGCTGAAGTGACATTTTTCTTCAGGCTCTGAGCTACGTGAGCTATGTGAAAAACTCGCCTTAAAGGTGAGAACAGAATCTGTTCAAACTGAAATAAATGCTTTCATTTTAGCTTGGCTTTACACAGGCACAAAAATAATCTAATATAAACATGTGAACTGTGCAATTATCTGCACAAAGAAAAGCACAGAGACGCATTTCGGTGGATGTGCCAAAAAGCTCATTAAACCAACAGCCTAATCAGACCCAGGAGACGTCAGCTTTGCTTCTGCAGTTTGCCCATCACCTTGTTCATTATCGGACGGTTCTGCGACCACATGTTACAGCTGTGCTCCTGCCTCTCTCGGTGATAACAAGAAAGCAATGTCGCAGCCGGCGCTGGTTGCATGCATTACAAGGAGGAGTTTCGGCTTGACAACTGAAATGTCTTTCCCTTACTTTCAAGTTAGTTGCCAACAAATATAAATGGACCACTAAAGGACTAATGCAGGCTCGCAGATCTCAATGGGATGTCGGCTTCATTAAGAAAGAAAGGATTTGCATAATTTGGTACAGTGGCGTGGGGTATATATGTAGAAGTCAAGGAATACACAGAGGGGTTCTTAATTCATAATGAGCTTAGCCTAAAGACGTTTTTGAAATCTGAACAGGGGTGATTTTTGACATTAGCTAATGCTGTGCTTGAACAGGAATACAAATGAAGAAGTAATGAGAATGCGTTGGCTCACTCTAAGTATGGGTTTGAGTTTTAGTTGAAAACCATTGCATCTAATGATGATTGTAGGGACACACCTCATGCATAGAGAATCTACATTTTGATGCAAGTGTAATAAAAACTGAAATAATAGAACATAATGTGAAACGGAAACATAACGGAGGTGTTTTCTGTTGGTAGATGAGATAAAAACTGGAAAACTTTGCTTCTAATAGAGTAAAGTGAAGGATTTCTTGAGCCCAATTACCAATCGATAAGAGATTAACTTTGAATGGTATCTAGAAATCGTGACCCTGGGATCTCTCTTGTTCTGCAGAATATAATAGTTTCCAGGCAAGAACTTGGATTTTCAAAAAAAAAAGAAAAAGGTCTTTAAAGCTAATTAAATCTTGCCTTGGTGTGTGCGGGGCACAGCTGTAGGCTCCTCTGCTTTGGGCAGAAAAGCCTGGGAGTCGCCTAGATCCATCCATCTTCATCCTTGTCAATTATGCCGTTAGTGGGCTGCACATCTTCATTTCCAATGTGGGCAATGTCTCAAAGTACTTCCCAAAGTCACAGTAATCCAATTATATTCTGGCATTCACTATGATACAGCCCATTAGAAAAGGCTTAATCAATGTGAGGTCTTCATTAAACTAATTTATGAATATTCATCATGACACTCAATCTGATACTTTATGGGAGCTTGAATCGAACCATTTCCCCCTCTGGCGTCATAACATAACCTGGCTTTAGTTTTAATGGTGGCTCTTTAAATTGAGGGTAATATATTGTATTAGTTAGGTAATATGAAGCACTCCCCACTTTACACACTGTTTAATCCACTGATGATACTTCACAGTCAGGCCAAAATCAAAAGGGAACTTTTAGATCTGTTTGCTTTTGAACCTTGGCTGGTCTCACTTTGCTGTTTCCATGTGTACTCTTCCAGGCACTGTGCATAAATAGCTAATTGCTCTATAACCCTCAAACTGGTTCTCTTAACAGAGAATAACAAACAGCCAATAACTCACTGGAGGTTGAGTATCCATTAAAAGTGCCTCCGCCTTTACCTTCAAGGAGACCAAACACACTGAGCGCCCTAAAAGCAGTCTTATTCCATAAAATGGAGAAGAAGCCACCAATGACTAACGCCTTACATTTAGCAGTACCGGGCATAAACAATTAATTATGACAACAATTTAAGTGCCGCTTTTCAACAACATTGTATATAATCAACAGGTTTCAGTTTGGCATTTTGGGAAAAATATTCTTTCTCAGTACAGTAAATATGAAGCTTCAGCCAACCAGATGGTAACCTTAGCAGGAATTTAAAAAAAGAGATGGGGAAACTCCCTCGTTCAAAGCATACCCTGTATATAAAAGATGGAACAGGCCTCTAGGTGTGAAAACAAAGCCAGTGTGGAAGTGCCTTAAACCTGCATTCATTTTAATGGCAGAATAATTATTGTAATTAGAATATAATTAGAGTAATTCATGCGTATTATTAATGAGAGTAATGGTGTTTATTATTACTACTCAGACAAAGTCTATCCAAAAACGACCCTACAGAGCACTGGATTCATGACCTTTGTAAGCATTTTACTAACAAATTTATGGTCCTGTGTTTGTTTGTTTTTTTAATTAAATATTGATGGTTGTTTCTGTGTTGTTTAAATCCTCTGTACAATATAATAACACAAGATATGATTGCTGCATGGTTACAGCATGATTGATATGTAGAAGCAGCAACAGCCTAAACAGCAGCCATGAGGCTTCAAAAGGCTGATGTCATACTGGTCAAATGATGTCAAAGGCTGATGTCATACTTCCATCCTATATATACAGTCTATGCCAATCAGGAAATACAGTTATTCTACAAGGGTCTCTAAAGCTCATGAAATGTTTTATCTTCAGTTCTATACTATTTATACAACCATGCATTAGTTTTATTTTGGGGAGCAGTATTTAAACTGCTATAAACTGTCTGATACAGTTAAATAACTCTAGCCGCAGATTGTAAAGCTCCTTAAAGTGAATTCCAGCAGCTCTGCTGTCTGTTCAATTTGTCTGCCACCGCAACTGTACTTTCTGATTAGTAATGTGAAATTGTGAAATGGAACCACTTAGTCTCCTCATTTGCATTTTCGGGCAAATTTTAAATGTCAGACATAATAAGTTCAACTCTGATGGTTTTAAAACACAGCTTATTATGCAAACTATGTTTGTTCCTCTCTCAGATCTGAGCCATCTTATTGAAACGAACATGTTGTACCCTTCCACTAAGCTGCAACGCTGATTAAAATTCATTTATTTCATGTGTGATCGTTTATGGCTTTTTATTTCTTCTGAAGTCCTTTACAAGTGATGACAAGGAAATCATTTAAAGAGGATAAGAAAAAAAATAATCTTACTTAACTGTATTGATTTTTGCAATGATTATCTGTAAAGAGGAGACAATTTCCTGTTTCTTCCACTTCACATTAAATGCATGACTTTGCTGCTATGCTGGCCATTTTATTTACTTGACTTAGAATCACCCCCAAAAAAATAATTAATAAAGACTGCCACCTAATATTATATATCACAATAAAAATAAAATACACGTACAGCATATTTCTTTCAGTCTATTTTATTTTGTACAGTTTGGCAGCATGTAAGAATGGTGATAACTTGTAGTTTCAAGCTTTGATTATACTGGTTAAAAGCAATGAAAGGTAACTCAACCCATGAGGAGTAAAACGGTTACAGCTCCATCTAGTGGCTGTAAGTCAGTAACACAATATCTATATAGTACCTAACTGGACGGAAGTAGTTATCAAATTCTAATTCTACCGTTTGTGCTTTAAAAATATGGAGCTTGTTCCCATTTTTCTTTCAGTGATGGTGAGATTCTGCATTCAAGAAAAAAAAAAGTAAATTATTATTCTGCAGACAGGGCCAGTCACACACCAACAGGGTTTCCCCATATTCCAGACAGGCGACGGACATTTCCACTCACTCTGATGGTATTTTTTGTATTTTTAAGAATTAAATATATTTATAAAATTGACCCCATCATTTAGATTCATTTTCTGTACATTTATTTGGATTTTTTTGTGCCAATTGTGACAAACATTCATTACAAGTCTATCTTTTTTAAGCATACAGGTGATGCGCTTGCACAAAAAGTCCACAAGATGGCATTGCCATCAAACAGATTGTGTGTGGTTTAAGTACAGTCTTCAGTGATTTGATGTTAAGGCACAAACATCTAGTTAATGACTTTTTGCTTACCCGTTAAAACCAAAGCCGTAATTGAAGGCAATAATTAAACTAATCTCATCCTTCCCTCTAATTCTTAAGGCAGAAACAACATAGTTTCATGCAATGTGACTGTCGCTTTATGTTAAAAGATTGAGTGATAAATGGTGATGTTTGGAAAACCTTTACATGCTGACTTTGTAAATCTCAATTGCTGCAGGCGCTATCTCTCTCTCTCTCTCTCTCTCTCTCTCTCTCTCTCTCTCTCTAAGTATGACTTTTACCTTATAAGTGAAAAAAAGGAGGGAAAAAAAGGACTGACTCATCTCCTACACACTGTAAGTCTTATTACCGTAGTTAAGAGCATCCATCATACTGATAGGTCAATACACAATGAAAAGACCCAGAACAGTATTCAGAGCAAATTTGTCATTTGATGTGCCGGAGGAGGGGATATTGAAACCTTGGCTGCACATCATTCATTGATCTGAACAAGCTACTGTGCAAAACATAGTATTATATCATTATTTGGGATAATATGGTCACCCTTTTTGCATTTCTGCAGACAAATCACTATCGTTATATTACTACAGATGCTACTGATCAATGGGCTTCTTTATTATCTCTTTCCCTCTGCTCATGAACAGCTTTTTTTGTGCCAGTAGACAGAGCAATGCAGAAAACAAGCTCCATGGGAGAGCATTTGGATCCTACTGTATACACGCTCTGGCCAGTTAGCTTCACTGTGGGTACCACTGGAGTGTTTCCTTGAGGACAAGTGTAACTGGAAAGTTAGACGAAACACTGGAAGTCATTAACCATCCCTTTTATTTGATACTATACTGTGTTCCATCAATGAGATCGCGAGTGACAAGGACAAGAACTCGCTGTGTTCATGTCTCATTGTGAACCATTTTCACCTATGTGATTTCCTTCTATTCTTTTTGGAAAAGGGGGTTGGGTTTGGGGGTGGTGACTGAATTGTAGATGTCAGTATAGTCATAACCTCGGCAGCTGAAAAGGAGGGAACAGACAAGGTTAAAGCTGTATTCGTTGGTGAAAAATGGAAGGATGCTATATAAACCAGTGTGTTTATTAACATTTTAGGACTTGCTGTCCATCAGTTCTTCGACTGGACCATTGAATCATATAATTTCTGTCAGGGGTGAAAGATGAGAGGCTAGCGAAGCGGGATGGCAGAGCTCACTGGTTTCACAAGCACTCAGGTAAGGACTGTGGAAATACAGCCGCTATAATCACCCCTTGTATGATAAGTGTAGAGAAATTGCTTGCTTGAGAGTCTTTCATTTCACATTCATTAGAAAGGTTCTTAAATTAATGATGCACTGACAACTATGGCTAGCAATAAGATGCAATAAACAAGCCAGGGATATTTATGACACTGAGGTAAAGTTTATCACCTACAGTGGAGCACATGTCACGTGCACATGACATACAGTAAGCATGGTTTACTGCCCTGGTCTCATACTGTCATTTACTTCAACGCAAAGCACTTCTAATGCACTACAAACACTCGGTAGTACAGGATGTTTCAGCAAGGCGTTTGAGGCTAACCTAACAACACATTTTATTTGGCTAGCTGAAGTTCACAGCCTTTCAGATCTGCTTTGGTTTTTGCTAACTTTTAAGCGGTCGTTTATTTTCTGAAAAACTGAAGTTATTTCAAGTTTTGGTCACAGGACTGACATCATCACCTCGTGAAGCTGTCACATCAAAACTGCTCGTTAGCACTTGCTTATTAACACATCCATCACACTATAACATCATTAGCATTCACGTAGATTCTTGTTTCTTGCAATCTGGGAAATGAATGTCAAATGTTTGCTCCTTTCTCCATTCTGTTTATGTCTTCACTAATGCCTCGGGCGAAATAACCGCCCCTGGAGATTTGCAACTTAGGCCTATCTGCAATTCACTTTCGGGGAGGCAGAGCATACAATTACTTAATTAATTAATAATTTAATCAACACAATAACCATTTTGATGAATAATTCAGATAAAGTCATTTCTTTCCAACCCCAGCTCCAAAATTACAAGAGATGTTTGATGTTTTTCAAACCACTTCAGCCTTCCAGTCATATCATACTGGACCATCTGAACCACTTCATCTACTTTTCTTGGTTTCTGTTAATGTGGCTAAATTTTAATTTGGTTACAGAAAATTGCAGGAACTGAAATGAAATTACTTTTTTTTTTAAATAAACATCCTTGTTAACCTGTTCTTAAGGTCTGGTGTAACAGACGAAACAACATAAGCATCTTGTTCAAGTGGAAAACAAAATGAAAGAAATAGCAATTAAAATCCGAGCCAGCAAATGTTGCAGCAAGCAATTAATGAAAAGAAGAATTTCATTCCAGAAAGTTCAGAAATTCACACAATCAAAACAAAAAGAGGGAGAAGTTTAAACAAGTGACAGAGAATTCCTCTAAAACGTTTTTAGGCGTCTTTCGGCGAGCCAAACTTAACGAACACGTCTATCCATACATTCATTATCCCACTCATGATCACAGTTGGGCTGGAGCCCATCCCTACTGTCACAGGGCCAAAAGTGGGCTGCAACCCAGACAGGTTGCCAGTCAGTTTCAGGGGTAACACAGAGAAACAGAAAACTATTCACAGCCAATTAACCTAACCCCATGCATGTTTTTTAGAATGCAGGAGGTGCAAAGGAAGAAAAGCACAAACATGTAAACGCCACAAAGAAAAGCACCAGCTGGCCAGACCTCCTTGCTGCGAGGCGACAGTGCTAACCACTGCAACACCATGTGCTCCCAAAGACATCTGAACTAGAAAAAAAAGTGACGACAACTTATATATAAGACACATAACTGAGCAAGCTCAGGATCAAAGACACAAAACAGAAATCTCAGCTGTGATATGACACAGATGCCTTCTTATGGAGCCTGGTATGCAGCTCCTCTGATGACCAGGACCATGCAAGTTCAGCAAAGCCAGGATATCATAACATCACACAATTAGCATCAGCTTGATAAGCAAACCCAGAGTTTCCCAGTCTATTCTATTCTATTCTATTCTATTGTAGCTACAGCATGTTTGCATGAAATGGGTGGAAGTGGCAGAATCTGACTAATCACAAACACGAGTAAGTCCATTGGCAGCAGAGGGACTATTTATACAAAGGGAAATAGAAGATTTTTTTTTTTTTAAATACAAAAGGGTCAGAAATAAAATACAAGCAACAGAGTGACTGTGTGTGTAACATAAAAATCATTAAAATATTAGGATTGCTACTATACTAAATACATAAAGACTTCTCTAAAAACCTTGTAAAAATACCAACAAACAAGTTCGGAGACTTATCAGTATCACTGCTCTGATCTTTAAGATGATGTTCATAAGACAGTTTTAGCCTTTGTGTTTTTTTCCTGAGTACTAGTGTGAGCTGAAGTTTAAAGAGCATATAAAACATAATTTAAACCTAGGCTACACTTGTAAATTTAAGTGCAACAAGTACAAAAACAAATAGGTACCCCTTTGGAGGATTATATATTAATAATAAAATGTTTGGAAATTGTTTGCAGTCAACAGCTGGAAAAACAAAACAAAACAAATAATTAATTCAATGTAGAACAATGTTGTTTCTAAGAACTCATATTTCTTATTGATGCTCATCAGAGAAGGAGACTCAAAAAATTGACAAAGTCTAAATAAATAAAAAAAATAATCGCAAACAAGATGGGAGGAATCTCCCAGACACTGACAGGACGGTGTATAGTGAGTTTGTACCTGTTCGTCTCTCATCAGCTCCAGAGCAGATTTGATCTGCAGCGTAAGTTACCATGGTGATGTACCTTCAGTACGAAGTGAACAACTCTTGTAATACCGAGGACCCCGCGGTTAAACCTGTGGTTACCTCCATAAGTCCAAATCCTGCTTTGATGGCATTCACCGGTAGTTATCAAGCCCTCAGAGGTGTGGCGGACAGACCTGAGAACAAAGGGCGAGAGGTAACTGTCTTTCACAACTATTGTCCACGAAATAACCATTAGCAACCTTCCTGGTAAATGTCAACAAGTAGCAATATGGAGAGATTGTTATACTTCACACAAAAATGCAATTTGATATCATCAGGTTAAACTTAAGTTAAGAGATTGTAAATACTTTTTTTCACTGTTCCCGCCCCAGATTTCTTTTCTAAGTTAATCAGGAGAATCAAAGAAACAGTGAAACTCTTGTCCAAGCCTAAATAGAGCTCCTCTTTTTTGACACTGCAGGGCTGGTTGATATTTTCAACATCCTCAAAGTTGATTCACTGTTAACACCGATTTAAGTATTTGTGTCCATACAAACCTAAATAAAAAAAAAATCCTTTAAAAAGCTGTAATTTCATAAACGATACATATCGGTGATATTTCCAAGTTTTGCAAATAAAACCTGTTAAATACCCTTTCAGACTCGAGCACATCTCAAGTGTTTTCTTTTTATGATGCAACCAAGTCGAGTCAAAAGAAATGGAAATAGACTGCAAAGTGCCTTCCTTAGCTGAATAAATGGAATCTGAAGTGAACATTATTAAATGTAATACAGACACTACAAGGATGTGGAGTGGTGGCAGAGCTAACATTGTTATGCAAATCAAAAGTAGTCGCTATCACAAGTACTCGGCATACGTGTAGCTAAAAACGATCAGAGATGTGAATAAGATGAGGGAATGCGATGCGTATGAAAGCGCATGACACTGAAAGTGCAATATGTGGTTTTGAGTTTAGAATCAATACGCCTCTTTGTAGCTGTCCCTGCTATACACCCGACAAACAAACTTGATTTGCTCATGCCCTAAAATAATAATAATACATAATGCATCAGTGCATGCCACATGGATGATGCCAAGAGTACGTCCCACTTCATTAATTCATCCATAATGAGTTTTGCAGCATGTAGGAGCAACTACCTTAGAGGCAGCCCCAAGAGTCAGAGCTAATTAAATCAGAATCTTAAATCCCAATCTACACACATCTGCCTTTGTTTGCAGAGTAAAAACGCACAAATGAGCTCCGCTCCCAGAAAACATACACACTGTCTCTCTTAGAGACACAGATGTGGACAACTGAGGACACAGTCCTGCACAGCATTGGCACTCTGTAAGTTTTCTGTCCTCGACTCCTCTATTTCTCCACAAACTGCTGCAACCCTATGGATATACAAACCAGTAGGTGTCTCTGTAACACAAATAAATCCACTATAATTAGGTAAACATTTTACTGAATTTCCACTGATTATGTATGTGTGTGTGTATACTCTCTTCAAAGCTGAAAACACAACTTAACACAAAGTTCAAGAGTGATGGTCTTTGTTGATTTGTTTCTAAAAGTGTGACTCACATCTCGGGTTTGCAGGAGCTAAAAAAGCCACTATGGATCGTCTCACTGCAGGTGCCTGAGCAAGGCAGGGTTAATCTCCAGCTGTCTTCAGCCATGACAAAGACCTCAAGGATGCTGCCAGCAATGAAAGGACTGTGATGATTTGTGTGCAATCCAACAATTGTTATTCTCACCCAACTTATTAAGCAGTTGGAGCATCTCATATAGTCAGCGTAGATGCAGCTTTCTCTGCCTTCACAAGTCTCATGATTTTCAGGCAGGCCTGTAGAGAGGTGAAGGTTTAGAGGGGGTTAAATGCATCACATTGCATTTAAATTTGCCTTCATACATTTTACATCGCTGACTGCTTTGTATTTCTTTTGATTTGACGCTTGCATATGTTGCACAACATCACATCACACTATACATATGTATGTGTTATGTTTATTGAATGAGCAAACTGCAGCCGCACAATTGTAAGCAAAAAAAAATAATTGGAGCGTCATGTGCTTCAAATTTGTCTTTGCCAGCTCCCGGTGCCAAAGAGAATCTACTGGGTTAAGATTCCCATCTCGCCTGCTTTCAGCGAAGACTCGAGCTCGGTTTATCTCTGTAAGAGGAGCTGTCTTTGAGACGACGAGTCGCTGTTTGAGTAACCTAGCGCAAACGTCACAAGTCATCATTAATCACAGGAATGTGTCATGCATCACACAGAGGTGGTTTGCTGCATCTGGTCTTTAGTCATATATCCTAATCATCACCACATCAGCGTTCCAAATCTGTCCAGGAATACATTATTCAAATTTAGTTCATTAGAAAAGTCATTCCAGGCGACAGTTAAGTCCACCTAAAACTTGGAGAACAGCCCTAATGACATTATGTTTCATTGTAATTCTCTGCTCCTGCAGTGTGGATATTGTACCCATTTACTATAATTCATAATGATAAATACATTCCCTAAATATAAAGGGAGGCATGCAAAGTTAAGTGTCTTTTCATAGAGCCACTCTCAAAAAAAAAGAAGTTTGTAATGTTTTAAAAAGTAGCTCCGCTATCTTTCTGGTCATTTGAAAGCGCTTAATGATACAGACACCATTAGCAAGATGAGCCCCCTCCTCCCGCCACTGAAATAAATAAATAAAATGTCCTTGTTATTGTTTTTCCTACTACTACAATTTAATCATCATTACTTGCAGTATGATCTCTTTCTCAGCCAGACCAGGATGCGGTGTGTACTTTATACCAGCCTCTTATATAACTGCATGACAAATCAATCAGAAAATTGTTGTTTTGATTGTTTTGACCGATAGCCACCTTGAGCCCCGGAGGATCCAAACAACTAAATAACTACAACACACCATAAAAATAGCTGTAATAGAAAAAGCAGGAATTTCCAACTGCGGCAATACAGCTTAAGGTATGTTTCTATTTCAATGCTGTAATGTTATTTCAAGCTTGCAATCTTACTATTTTATATTTTATAGTTTTGTAAAAACATCAGTTGAGGTTCCCGTTGACCTTGAGTCGCTGTAGACGGAGTCGCCGTGTAACCTTCTTTTGGTATTATATGTGTTTTCTCACTGCAAAACTATCTATTCTAAGACAAATGCACCCAAAGCTATACATCCTGCCTCGAGGATTAGCCAGACTTACGCTGTGGAATGCTTACCAGAGACAACGCATGATCCATCTGTCTGCGGAGAAAGTCGTCACCTTTCCCCGAACTAATCTCACATGGCTGCAACAACAAGTCTCAGTTCACCTGTTGATGGAAGGCTGGAGGCAGATTTTACCCCTGAGTCGAACATCATCTCCGCTCTATTCACCAAGGACCAGCAAAGGAGATTTCACACGGTGCATCCAGCCCCTGAGGCATAATTTCAGAGAAGCCATGAAGTGTTTTTTTTTTTTTTACTGAGTGATATACTGTTATGTGCATCTGTATTCTTGTTTGGTTTGACTTCTCTTGTCCTCTGAATCCAAAAAGCAGGCATACTTAAAAAAAAAAAAAAATTATAAAATCCTTTTATATGAGCTTCTTATTTCATGTTGGCTCAACTCTATGTATGACCTACTACCACCAAAACATTTTCAAATTGAACTCTGGCCATTCAACAACAGCTATGGGACTAATTTCCATTTTCTCAGCCTGCAGTGAGGAAAAAAAAAAATACAGCTGCTGACGATTTCCAAGGTGACAAATTGGATGGAAAAGGATGCATTTGTTTCTTTCTCAGCCTGAACTGGGGATGAAATGTGAAAAATATCTGTTATGTGGACAAAAGAGCAATGCTAGTAAATTTGAACCGCAGACACTTTTGCATACATATACATAAAATGTCAGACACTGAATATATTTTATATAACTTATGAATACACAATACAGATTTATGTGTCATTAGCGGGTTTGTGGAATACACCAGATTTAGTCAAAAACCTTCACAACAATATAGCCTCTTTTATTTGATTAAGATTATCAATTCAGATGATGCTTCATACAGTATGCATGCTAGAAACCTGACAGAGGTGAGGGTGATTTTTACGATGTTAGCTGAATGATTAAGTAAGATTAAGTGAGAATCTCCTATTTCTTAAGTTAATGTTAAAGCGAAGACATATTCAGTTAATTTTAATTAAAAATACCATAATATTGTAAAAATATTCAATTTCAGCACTGCAGAGTCTTCCACTGGCTTCTCAGCTGTCGGAGGAGAACCAGCTCTTATCATCATAAGAAGCTTATTATCAAAGCCAGGTCAGTTTGATGCAGATGTTAGTGTCTGCTATCTCTGTAGGTTTTTTGTAAATTATCAAATGACAGATATAAAAATGCAAAATGTTAGAATGGGTTGACTCTCTCCTACAACCCTGTCCAGCTCCCCTCTTGCAATGCCCCATGTCCTGGTATCTCCCTCACACTTTTTTAGACTACGCTGGGAAACACAGTAAAGCTTCACGCGACCAGATGTATGGATGTGCCATCCTGGGGCAACTGGACTACCTGCGTGACCTGAATGGGCTGTAGGGTCTGTGTCGTGCTACCAGCAGTGACAAAGACAGAAGTAAAAAGCAGGGGAGAAGGAGAGAGCAATGGTCTGTGACGCACCTGCAAAACCATTCCCCTCATCGTGTCGCTGCCTCTCCAGGCCACATGTTGTCACTTTCATTTGCACCAAGGCAGGTGAAATGGATTCACAGTGGTTTTTGCTTCCAAACTGGACAGACTGACTATTGCAGTTTAGCTGTGTTATACTGTGATGATCAAGTGTTCCCTTAATTATTTTTTTTTATTGTTTAGTTGTTCATATGTGTTGTGTAGAAATACCTTTCTTTTCAAATTAAACAAAAAAAACTTTAAAAATAAAGAAAAAAATCTGTAAAACAAAAACATTTTCAGAAAGCTTAAAATAGCTTGTAAGAAGTTTTTTGATACATGGCTTCACTCAACAAATAATATGATAAATGATGAATGGAATTTTCTATTCACACAAATTACTGAAATATGTTTCTGACTGTGTGCTTGGCTGTAAAACAATGCAATACCAAAAGTTGCACACAAGCACAAACTCATTTGATTGGTAGGATTGGCAGGGTATGAATCTGCTCTGTTGCAGCCCATCAGTCTTTTACAGAAATGGTCTTAGGTTGTCACCATACAGTGTAACAGATAATAGTATTACTGTTATTGCATTGTTGCTGCCTGCGTTGGCCCAGTTGGTGTTTATTTTCCTAACACTCCATGTCCACAGACGATGGCAGTGATCCATCCTGACAGCCAGAGGCTGAGCGACAGATTCCACACAAGAGGGAACCCCAAGGTAATCATTTGCATTTGTTTTTTATTGCAATCATTAGGGCTCCCCTGCCGGGCCTCAGCACAAGTCTGTGTGACAGACCCCATGTTTTATCCGAGAGTCAGGGGAGGTATGTTGCTGGAAGCGAGCCGAAGAGTACAGTACGCTGCACTGATAAAGAAAACAGGCTGGCTACCATGCATCATAGAGACACTGACATCTGCGTATCCCTATGTGTGCTTTGTAGAGATGGAGAAATGCAGAGTTTTCAGTATATGACAATCTGTGATTAAACATGCAGAGGGTGTGAGGATGTTAATTATCATACTAACTGCTAATTTTTACTTTGGATCATCACAGGCTAGGACACCATATAGCTGAAACGGTTGACAGCAACAAAGCACACACACACATAGCTATGGAGACAAAAGACTGAGAAATCCTTGATCAAGCTGGGCAGTGTCATGACCTCCGGTGTCCTCTAATGGAAGCCCAGAGATATCACAAGTGGTGCTTGAATGGCAAACTCCATGGCTGTGCATCAGGATCCAAAGTTCACCCAAGTCCCTACTTTTCTTTAATTATCTTGGGGTCTTAAGGAGAATGGGGTAGCATGAAAAACATCCTGTTATTCAACTTCATCTGGAGAAAAAATACCTTGATAGTTACACAGCCGTCACTCTGATGCACTAGTTAGAAAATCCCTTTCTGTTCATAGTGTGCTCGAGTCAAATAACAGTTCTTTATTATAGTGAGAAAAACAGGTATTGCTCTGGGACTTAATAGTTGTTACCACTCCCTGTGACATCTAATTAACTGTGTTCCTGTAATTAAGCTCCTTCAGCTTGCATTACCCACATTTTCAGGTGTTTTCAGTGCAACTGGGTGCTTGTTGAAAATGGCGGTAGACCAACTTTTGCTTTTTCATCACTTGTAGCACACTTAGATTTCTACTTTTGTCAAAATGCTTTCTACAGTAATATATTGGCCTGTGCAGCATATTCATTATAATGATGCCTTGCATGTATGTGCACTGTCACTAAGAGACCCCTGTGGGTGTCACAGTGGATGCAGGATCAATTGGCTTTGATGAAACAATGGCAGGGCCCAAGGTGAGGTGGAAGAAGCCTCCCACGCTGGAGCCAAACTAGACTCACTGCTTCCGAATATTACACTCATTCAGCTCATTACAGAGGAAACTGGTGTTTTTCAGACCCCCCTGCTTAGTTGTGTACCCCTGCTAGCAGCCCACACAGAAACACACCTCTAATAGATGCCTAGGTCTCCCCAGTCTTTCTGTCTATGTCCTCCTTATCTGTGCCCCCACGGAGGAAGACTGCCCCTTCTCACCATCGCCGCTGGTTCTCAATCAACGTGGCTCCAGCCTCCAAGACTCATTCCAATTTGGTGCCATCCCCCTGATACCAGAGCAATTACCCTGTTCTGGCCATCTACATCCCTCATCACACTGTATGCCACCAGCTTGTCACTAAGCCACCGCAATAAAAGAGAAGATCTTTACAGGTTTAGATGAGTAATAATATGAAAAAGTACAGCATATAGATCTACTGAATCTCATTGTACATATCTTTATCTACTGTGTTTGCTAGGTGTTTCAATTATTTTTTATTGTAAATAAACATTTTTTTTGGATAGGTACTGTATGTGTTAAAAGTGCTCCAAATAAAACTACTAAAAAATATGGGAAAACCTGCTACTACTGTGTGGAGCTGCAGTAGGGAGATTCAGTTCACGCCATTATCCACAATTGCTCCTTCTTTCTTCTTCTGAAGGATTCTGGCTAAGAAAAATACTGATTCCACTAGCTAGCTGTGAAACCCCCACACTATTACCTGTGCTCTTCTACTATATCGACTTCAGGCTCACTTTGTACGAGCACGCAGGTTAAAGTGTGTTTAATCAATGATTTAACTCAGTTCAACACCGTTGTCCTTTTAGCTTCGTTGTGTAATAAGTGGAAAAGTTTTGGGCTGCAGCTCACGTGTGAAAACACCCATAAAGATTGTTGTCAAAGAGGCAGGCAAAAGACTTTGACTAGTTCCTACACCTAAAGTATTTGTAAGAAAGCTTATCTCTTTGTCAGAACGGGTTGCAGAGATCTCCAGAATGGAAAGATGCCAGGGGTGGACAAGATTTGTGCTGAAGTAATGGGGGCTTTGGATATCAAGGTGTCATGGCGGATACTTTTCTTAAATGACACTGAGACATCAGGAACAGTGGAGTTAGACCCAGAGGTCAGGGCGGTGGTCTATAGAAAGGCCCAGAGGCTAAGATCTACTCACACAGCCTCTTTGGAGATGCTAAGTGACTGTCAAGGCAACCCTGACTGGTTGTTGAACCTCTTCAGACCAAAAACACAAATTCAACCTCATGTCAGAAAAGTGAACATTTTTTCCTTTCTGCTTTGTACAGGTTCACACTGCTGTAAAACAGTAACAAATAATATCAGAGGCTGTGGAGAGGTTCCAGGAGTCTTACATGTCTTGACACTTGTACTGTGCGTCTTTAGAGAACAACTTTCTTTTCACTAAATCAGTCTGCTGAGCAGGATTTTCAGGATATGTGGAATAATGGGAAAGTCTTTGCAGTGAGGTTAAAACTGTGACTTACAACATCTGCAATTCTCTGATGAAGTAATATGAGTAATGTAGAGTGTGGCAATAAATAGAGCTGTCCAAAAAGGAAAGGGAAAAAAAATCTCTTGATTTAACTATCAATCCTTATCTGGCTAAAGTTATATTTTAGGATCAAAGGAAACTGATGGCAATGGTGTTTTCTCACAACTTTAAGTCTTTCTGACAAGGTGACAAGCTCAGCAGTCCAGGGAAATATCAATCAGAGGCTGCAATCTGTTTTTTCCATACTGAGGACAGCTTGTTTGGGTTCCTGGGCACCTTGTGGTGGATCTGCAACCGTTGCGAAGTCATTGTAACATTGTACATTAAGACTAGGCATGAGAATCATAGATAACTTATATCACAGATTTCACAGTTTTCCTTCTACACTTTTGGCCAACATAACAATTAGAATATCTGTGATTTATTTAAAAAAAAAAGTTGTATTTTATATGGTACTAATGTTATTGTTTTAAGCTGCATTAGCAGTCCCTTAACAGCACTCAACACTGTGTGGCAACTCAGATTTTTAGATGGAAAACTTCTATAAATTTACATTGGCTGTCTTGCTGCTTCTCTTTAGCCATGCTAGCTGTAGCCTATATTTAGCACACTTTTTAAAATTATATATTAGTCAGTCCCACCATAGCAATCTTTGACCTATTCCACTAGAGAAATCCGAAGCTACTGGCTGCATTTTTGAGTTTTTAACAACTCAATATGTCATAACTCATAACGAAAAAGGGTTAATTACATTTTTTGACCTGAAATGTCTCTCCCCTTCCTTCCAAGCTGGCTTTGCCTTACACACCCACGCACAGTCCACAGCAAGCATCCTCTCCTCTGTATGTTGGTCTTGAACATAATTAATCAGAAAGACAGCAAGCCAAAGATAAAAAACAACATTAGTCAAAAATTACTCTTGACCTTTCTCAGTTGCACAATAAGCCTCCCTTCTGGTTTTCACTAAATCAAGTCTAAATGAGAACCCAGTCTGGAAGTTTCTCCCCACACATGATGGACCTTGTTAAGAAGATACTGTTTCCTCCACTATCTTACCCATTTGCACCTTGTTTGCTTTGAAATTTCTATTTTTGAGAGTTCAAAGGAACAGTGTCTTTGGCAGTCTGAAAGCGAGACTCTGAGTCTGTTCCACAAGCTGTTTGAAGGATGTTGTTTTCCCCCTGGAAGCAGTAGGTTAAGCCACAATTGAAAACTCATTGGCACCATCTGTGCCTTAATCTTGCAATAACCTGGTTTGCCGTTTGCTTCTTGATGAGTGCAGACTATTGCCATCTTTACTGTTTGAGAAAACGATTAGATTACACGCCCTGTTTTCACTTTGCATCCTGTGCTTCTAAAGAATCAGGACTTTGTCCATCAGATTTTTCTGTTTAGTATAATAAATTGATCATGGGTTTGCTGAATATCTAGGACAAGACAATTCTTGTATTGGAGTCACAGTAATTTGACATCACAACTACTTTGTACCGTAGAGCAAGCCTTTAAAAACAGCTTAGGCCTCAGTCTCAGGCTTAGACACTGAACGTGGAGCCTTGTTAACCTTTCTGCTTTGTGTCCCACATTTCACAATTGACCACTGCTTTGCAACTAGTTGGTGAGCGTTTGCAGACAAGTCAACCTACAAAGCAATTGCAAGGAGGTTTCAATGCAGCACATTACAGTAGATTTCATTATGGCCAATTTTACATAGAGACAGCAAGCAACCACTTTTTTTTTTTCCAGTGACTAGGTCACTGAGTGGTTTTAAGGCTGTTGTGACAATAAAAATGTCAATCAGCTTCACAGTAACTACCAACAATCTCCATCAACCATATTTCTGTAGCAACGAGCCATTTCAGGCAGCTGCCAGCTGGTCCCTAGGTTACGTGCATTGTTGTAAACCTGAAACTTTGGGTATTATAACATAAACATTAATAGCAAGGCTAATATTGGTATCTGATTGATGCTAGCACGATAGGATCGATACTTTGTTTGTTTTATGTATAACTGATTGTGTTAAATTAAGTCCTATTTTTGGAAAAATAAACCTTCTTGTGTTGTTTAAAGAACAGACATAAGCTGTCTTTATTGGTTGAAAGTATCGGTACTGGTATCAGCAATGCTGGCCCGGTAGTTACACATTATCAGATTAATTAAAAAAAACGCAGTATTGCACAGCACTAATTTACAATCCCTGTTCTTTGCAGTACACTAATGTACTTGACTTAGTATTTCAGTCACATCTGGGGTCTCCGATTCTTTGAAGGATTGGCTGTCACGATGGAGCCCTATCCACATTTTTTTATTTAAAGATTTAGATAGACATCAAATTCATTTTTTTCTCTCTCTTACATTTTCGGTATTAGATGTCTTCTCATTGAAAGAGGTTAATTTTTTACTACTCAAATTTTACCTTCCACTTGATTCAAGATAAAATAGTAAAGCAGAATGATGTCGGTCCCAGAGTGAATAGAAAGGGAGCTTAATATTACAAGATCAGACAATAGGTCCCCCTAAACATGTCTGAATAATAACTAATTCCCTGGAAATGTCAGGACAATAAGGCAGCAGCTGTTTGAAAAGGCTGGCTAAATAGGAACATGTCATCCTGTGGGATTATTTGTAAGGCCTTAATATAAAGTATGGTGGGAAATTTGTGACCAGCAAGCTGCTTGTATTTTCAATATGCCTATAAAATACTGAGAGACTACTCTGCAGGTGTAACTGATAGAAACAGTTCTAAACATGACAGTGCACTGACAACAACATTTTGCAAAGACACTGTCTTAACTTGTCAAATGTCCTACAGATATCTTCATTTTATATTTAGCTTCAAATCCAAGGTGAACATTCACTTTTCTCTTCTTATACTTGAAAGAAGAAAGAGAAATTTGTCCTGTGCCATAATGTGAGGTGTCAATCCGACTTCGCACTGAGCCGTTCCATTGAAAATGAATTGCAAATGATAGAAAATGTGACTTTGACAGTAATCCAGGATGATTTCCTGAGGATCAGGATGCATTTATGGCTTGGGATCCACATTGTCGACTGCATATAAAACTCAATCAAATGTAAAAGTTTAGACAGGCATTGTTGAAACTGTTTTAGTGCTGCCATAATCAGCAGAAAGGTTTTCAGAGGGATAACGTCACAATATTCCCATGTAGCTGCTTATTATTGGAACATAAGTGGAGATTTCTTACTGCAATAGGTCATCGTTGTACCTTTCTTAGCAATAGTTAGAAGAGAAGATTAAAGCAACTTTTTGTTTCTGCGAAATTAAAGTAATAAAAAAATGTAGCAACTACAAAAACGAGCAATTCATTTTTATGGTGTTTGATTGATGCAAGGAGAGAAGTGTAAAAACAGCTCTTTAGTGTTTCACAGGCGATTTCATTCTGCACATTTTGGCTAGAAGTAATAATGTTACTCACTGAGCTTTAAACATGCTTTTTTTTTTTTTACCAGTTGCTGGCTTTAGCATCATGTACCAGGTATGAGAAAACATTTTATCAGTATGTCAAAGTACTGCTTTGATGCTGTTGAGAGTAATAAAAT
>VUQR01036570.1:89931-100490 GCA_015108515.1 Hemichromis elongatus
TTAAAAATAATAAAAATATGATTTTTGGAATAAAAAAAAAAAAAAACATATAAAAGAAATCTAATCTCTTCTTTTCAAGAATAAAAAATGCACACTTGCTGATGTGGCTTCCAGGCTGCAGTGGCATCTACCCACCACTACTATTATGATTCATCGGGGGAAATCAATCAGGAAAGCTTAATCGCTCCTTTGAAGAATACGAGTCACACGCATTGATGCACTGTGCTGCTATCGTCACCATTGTAATGTTTACCTCTGAGGTGTCTTCATCATCATATTGTATAACAGGTGTTGTTTGTAATGGATTAATTACAATTCTCTGGAGAGGGGGAAACTGTAAGGCAAAAATGGAATTATCATAATTAAGCCATCATTTTTCAATCGATATGAAAAGGGCAAAATGAAGAATTTATTACTCTGATGCAGATGAAATGGAAATACCTCGCTGTGTTATGGAAGATGTAAACATGCAAATATGCTGTTATGCAAATCACAAACACATGACTGGTTGGCTTTCTTTCTAAGTTTATCACTCTTGTCTCACAATCTTAAGTAAATAAAAAAAATAATAATTATACTGTGTCATTCATCACACTGCATCTGCCAATTTTGTCCAGTAATCATTCTGTTACAAAGGGTGTTTCTCCTTTTAGATTTTCCTATCACTGCACAGCTCCTATTAGCACTACTCCAAGGACTCTGCTATTGTGTTAAGGCTTTCAACATATCTGTCCTTATATCTTGACTGTAGAAAGTGAAGATTCAGTTTCATTCATTCATTTCATTTGACTGTACTTTTCATTTCTCATTTCATTTTCATTATGCTTATTTATGCGAGCTATGGCTGAACTTCACTTATATTATGCATAATTCTGTCAGTATGTAGTGACAATAAAAGAGGATTGTGGCGGGCGTGGCCTGCACGCCATCCGCAATCATGCCCGCCGCCTTAAGTATTTGCACCGGGTCCTGTGTTTTGTTGTTGTGTGTTGAGCTGGCAGCGGGAGAGCTGCAGCTCCGAATGTGTACAGCAACTGTGTCTGTGTATGGGAGTAAATAAAATATGCTGAAAAGCACAAACGTGTCACCGGGTCTGCCGTGATTGTTCACAAGGATCCTTGAACTCAAGTCTCAATATTTACTGTAGGTTGAAAAGACTATTGCTAGCTTTAACCATTGCTTCTGTCCTTCCTCTTACCTGTAAGGCTTCGGAAATCTCCGTTTATTAAGTCTTTTCATTACATTAAATGTCATTCATTGAAACATGCAGGAACTGGACTCAGAAGTAGATGCAGTAATAAAAAGACTGATTTAAATGAAAAAAATAAACTAGGATGCTTTAGCCTCTCAATTTTTATAGTGGCTCATACAAGTAAGAGTTCATCCATGTGTTTATCTATCTATCTATCTATCTATCTATCTATCTATCTATCTATCTATCTATCTATCTATCTATCTATCTATTGATATATCTATCTATCGATATATCTGTCTATCTAGCGATATATCTATCTATCTCGCGATACATCTCTATATATCTCTATAGATATACCTTTTGTTCTGCTTCAGTCAATATTTGATGTCTCTATCTATATCAAATCAAAACCAAACAAGTCAGATGCCCAAATGTATCCTATGGGAGCTGTTCGCACAGTAGGTGCTTTGGCAGCAATCTCCCAGTTTTTACAACAATCACTAAAACTGTTCGGAAGTGTTTAACACACTTCAAACATCTCCAAGTGCTAAAATCACTTTGTCTTCTCTCTCTCTCTCTCTTGTTCTAAACCAAACTCCCTGCATTGAATCTTTCAGTCACTTGACTGAAATCAAATACTCCATCTTCACATGGATCCACAGCAGCTAATCAGAGCCAGATCAGACAACTGGGGCTGAGCATGTCATTAGCACTATAGCTGTGTTTACATGCAATAATCTCTTTATTGTCCTCTCCTGATTATGTGAATAAACCCATTAAGTTGTTTACAAGAACGAGGCATGTTAATAATTTCATGTTATACCAATTCAGTACCTTATAATTGATTAAATGCATTAACTGTATAGATGCTATAGGAGTGATTTAAGTGATATTGTTTTTTTATGCCCTCAGTCTTACTAACTGCATGTAGTTTCTGCATATTATTGAGAGCTTTGTGAATTCTCACACATGGACAAAGACATTTTACTACCTACTCATTATTATTCAGTTTCATCTGGTCCGTTTTGAGATGCCCACTGTGTTTTTTCCCCACCAATCCAGCGCAACAGGGGTGGTAGAAATTTTGTTTGTAATAGCTAAAAAATACAAATATAGCCTTGCAGTGTACATAGTATGTAATTTCAATGTCCCTGTTTGGAGGCCTCCAGGGGAGCTTTGTTGTACAGTCCTTTGTTCTCCCTCGAGTTTCCTGCCACCTGCCTGCTCTCTGCTATCAAAGCTGTATTGCAGGAAAAAAAAGAATGAAATTTTATTTTACATTTGACGTTATGATATAATGCGCTGATGTCTGCATAATTTTGTTCCAGCCTAATAAACTTTCTACATACTGTATACATGAAGCAGTCAGAACTTCCAATGTTGGTCTAGCAGAAAATATAAACAACAGTTTGACAATAAATGCAAATAGATAAATAGATACTAGCAATAGATAACTTTGTTTTTTAAAGTACCTGGGAAGGGATCTCAAAACTGGACGACATCTGCATCTAAGGGATAAAGGCAGCTCTTTCAAGGATGCCAGGGTTCATAGATGTTGAACAGAGAAAACAGATTGTTTGAAAGAGGCCTTCTATGTCCATTTTGAATGACCACGTTTGAACAGAGTGGGTGGCTTACGACATCATCTATCTGCCACAAACAATCCAGTTTAGAGATCCCTTCCCAGGCACCTTATTACCCATTGCATCAGCTGATCCTAGTAAGTCACTTAATAAGGTGAGTTGAGGTCACACAATGGTTTCACTTGAAACATCTGCTAATAATGACCCACCTTGGATCATGAGGCCCTCTTAAGGGACACTCTCACTAGGGCTTGAATACCTGGGACTCGCCACCAATTGGTCTTAGAACTAAAGAAGCTTCTACGTTGAGAGGTCAAACATCTTCAAGCAACTTAAAGAAGTCGTGTCACTTTTCTTTTCTTTTTTTCCTTAGATTACCATGACCTGGATGACTAAGAACCTACGCAGACAAATCTGTCTTATGTTTTTTTCACTTGCTAATCATACTTACCTCTTGTGTTTCCCTTGACCTCCAAAGTACTCGTTAGCGGGGTGAGAGGGCTTTCATATACAAGTCAGATATGAGATGGATGATTCAAGTAATGGCACTAGGAAGCTCCCTGATGAATGTTGTTTTTGGAAATGCGAATATATAAGATCTAACTAGTTAATTTTAGTTTTTAAATGTTGTCTTCTTGTATTACCTTAGTCTTTTTTCACAATTATTCAGTGTTCATCTTTTCTGTTGGATTATTTTAATATGTTGTGTGAGGTCAGTTCAATAAAAAGAGATCAAATACAGAGTTGAAGCTACACAGTAGAGCAAAGACCCGTGGTGGTAGGAAGTAGGACAGGACCAACAGGTCACTGGTTGTGACGGAGACGTGGACGAGGATCTCCTTCTCTCTAGGATAAGGTGGAGATGGCATAGGGGCAGGCTTCACAAATGAGAGTCTAACAGGCAGAATGACAAAGAGCTGTGAGATTTAAAGCACATGGGACAACAGGTCGGAGCATGATTAGCTCGCAGAAGATGGGCAAGAAATTGATTGGACCATTGAGTGGGAAAGTGGAAGTGATGTAAAGAATAGAAAAGCAACCCAAGCATTCAGAAATACAGGCAAATAAGTGATCTTCCTTATTGAAGTTAACGATAAGCTATACTTGTGTTTTTCTTTAACTGGCCTCATTTCTTTTAGTATAAACTGTTCACTGATGATTTTTCTAATTGTTATTTTTGCTGTTCAGGGACTGCGGATGGAAATTAGTCCATAGCTAAAGCTTGTGAATGCATTTTTTCTCTCAGGTTATTAACACTAGAACTGCCAGGAGGAGTCGTTTTGTCCCAGTGGTCAAAATGACCCCTCCTGGCAGCTGTAGTATTAATTTTTAATTTTTTATTGTACATGGTCCCTACCAAATTAATTTAACTAAACTAAATTTGTAGATGAGCCCTAATTAGTGGCTACTTTTCTACATTTCCTTTGCTGATGTTCTTCAAGTTTTCATTGAACTAGAGTCAAAAATTGACTTTCTACACCTTTTTCTTTCTGCCTTACTGCTTGCTTCCCGACAACGAATAAGGCGTTTCATGGGGGAGTCGGCTGATTTTAAACCTAACATTGTTCCTCACAAGGTCATTTGTCATTCGAAAGATGTAAAAGCTACTTTCTGAATAATGTGGCTGGAGCTCAAGAATGTTTCTAATTTGCATCGAGTGTTTCTGCTCTGCTGTCTCAGTCTCTGCTTTGACTTTGTTGTGGTTCTTTCTATATCGACTTAAAGGTCTACTCTTATGACACATCTCTTAACTGACCCTGGTTTTGGTTAGTATTGTCACAAAGTGGTAGCTGTACACCTCACATAATATAAAACATAATCAGATTTTTATTGAAAACGCATCCAATGGTTTTTGAAATGGACTTTATTCTTGTCATATACTTTATAATCAAGGTTGTCTAACATAACAAAGGCTCACAATTGTACCCATAGATCTTTTCACTGAGTCCACAAAGCTTAAAACTCAACAATAACTGAATTCTGAAAATTCCTATTAGCCAAACACTAGCCCTTCCCAGACAGCTGCAATTTGATTATTAATAAAACATGAAATTAGCAGTAGATATTATTCTGCTGGGATTTTTCAGTATGAAACTGAAACAAACACACACAGACACACACACGAGCGCACACCCACATACACATACACAGATTGCCCCGACCTAAAACATAAATGTTACATAACAGCAAATGAATGCATTATAAAACTCTGAGGCAAAAACTCTCCAGAGCGAGCCGGAGATTTGTCTGATATAATGTATCAGGAGACGTATTACCTCAGGGACTGTCGCCCTACCAGGCCAGCAATGATAAATAATGCAACAAAAATACATCATCATGATGTTTCTCTTTATCCAACATGTGTAGCTGTCAACTTTGATCAATAAGAACGCACTAAAGGCGATGGTATATAAACACAGTCTTTTTTATGTTTATGCATTCTGTTGAACCCAGAAACACTACGAATAAGACATTTTAATGCAAAATATTCCAGCCCTTAAGGCCCAAATCTTTGAGGCTGACCTGGGGAGTGTTGCACAGGCAGGGATGTAGTTACCACAGGTACTGGGAGGGAGAGAGAGAGAGAGACGAGCTGAGCAGTCTTTATTGCACAGTGATATTCTCTGAGGTTTCTCTAGTGAGACTTTCAAAATAGCAATTTAGCTAAAGCATACTTCATAGTCACTATAAGTCCACTTTGAGAATGTCTGTATACCTGCAACACAGACAATGTAATAAGATGGAAATTTGAAATTCAAATTTCCTTTCTCTCATCTCCCACTGATGTAATAGTGATCTAAGGACCCACCGATCAATTTTGACTGTCAGATCAAAAAGGTCTTCATTTGCATCGGCTCGTGTGAGTTTTCATCTCACACGTGGAGTTTTCATTGCTGCTGAACATGATGAGATGTCAGCATAATTAAAACAGTTTGGTGTTCCTGAAGAGGATCCTTATGCATCTTGTTTCAAATGAAATTGTTGCTGAAAGCTTGCATGTCAAGGATGTAGAAGAGTGACATTCACCCTGCTGTTGTTGTTATGGGTGGCGGCCTCTCCTGGGGTCTAGTTTCTCTTTTATGTCCCTAAAACATCCCTGAAATATATATTTATCTTATTCTTTCCAGTTTAAAACGGCATGACATTCATTTCTTTTATCAATAATCAGTCTAATTGCTATGATTTCAAACTACAACTTTAAACAAATCCAGCCATTCTCTTCTGCTTATCGAATTAAGTAATATGGAGGAGCCTGTCCTTGCTGCCACAGCGTGAGAGGTGGACTACATCATGGACATGTTGCCAGTCTTGAAAATTTGCAACCAACTGTTCTCTATATTTATACAGACCCAACAAATATTTCAGCACTTTTCATAAAAACATTTGGGTAACAGTTTTGTTGATGTCCAATGCTGTTGAAAAAATAGCTCCGACACCTTGGACGCTACACCAACGTTGGTTCAACAGACCTTTTTGGTGTCGCTAAGACATTCTTGTTAGACCTTCTAGCACAAAAAAATAAATAAATAAATATTCAAGAAAATTTTTATTGATCAGCTATAATCGAGCAAAATAGACTCAATATTTTCAAAAGCAAGAGTGATGAAGCCTTCTGAACGCGTTTCTATTTAATTGACTTGCCGCCCAACTAGTCACATCCTAATAACAGCGAAGTGATATTTGTAATTGGCAACAAATGAGAAAAGTTTAAAAATGTTGCTTATTTTCTTAAATAACAGGCTCTTGTATGTGGAGAAGATGTGTGTCTGTCTCTTCACAGCCATGCACGAAACAAATTAGTTTTTGTGCGCATTTTCTATTTATTTATATGAACAAACCCTTTGTTTTAATCCTGATTAATTGGAAAAGTATGTTGGTGATAAGGAGCAAAAATGTGACAAAGAGCAAGGGAATACATTATAAGGAGAAAAATAACAGCTGATTAAAAAAAAAAAGATCTGTGTGGAGCGAGGAGGCTACAACATCCTTCAAATTAAGGCACGAAGCAAACATAAATCCTTGATGTTGTTTCGTCATCTGCGCGTTGCTCTAGTGGAAAATTAATACAAGTGTTTATCTCCAGGAATCAAGCCCCTGTTATTCGTGTAATAATAGTGAATGATTTGTTTAGCTTTTTTTTAACTTGATTTGGGTCAACAAAATATACGATTTGACAGACTTTCAGTTGTCTTAAAAGCACAAAGGCGGAGGCAAATCTTTAAAAACCAACCTCGATTAACACCCGAAACACACCTATGAACAAATCTCAGCTAAAACAAGAATGTTTGACCCGGCGTTAGCTTCTCAAATAGCTGCAGTTGCTTTTAACGTCTAATATTTTCGCTCCTACTATATGAAACAGGAACGTGTGATTAGCATCAGTGAGCTCAGCACATCTCTCTGACTTAGAATCCTGGCACCGTTAATAAAGACCAGAGAGAAAGATGAAACCAAAGACTCGACTGTACTCCTCCTGTGGTGTGGCCCTAGAGATCCATGGTGCCAACGGCTCAGAGGGCTTTCTCTGAGGCATCTTTTTGATGTAAAAGTCAAGGAGTGCTCTCTGTATTCCACAGGCAGCCCAGCTTCAGCCTGACCAGGCTGTAATAGCCTATGATCAGAGATCTATTACTCGCTTCTTAGAAATGGGCTTAGGGAGCACAGTCATTTGCCATTTTAAATTGATCTGTACTTTTGGTTTCTGGTCCAATGAGACAACATCTCTCAATTTCAATTTCCATTGGCAATGTATTGCTATCAATATATTATTACAGTAATTTCCTAGGTTATTCAGAAGTCTGATTTGCATAAGTATATGCATTTCATTGCAGCATGGGGATGGGCAAAGGTTTGAAATGCATAATAAAGAACCGTGCAATGTGTCAGAAAGGACCGTGGGACAGTGTTGAACTTCCTCTGGGCGAACTCTCTCCCAGTTGTGTCCCTTCCTGCCCAAACACTTTAGCATCATCCACCAATGGTTGGGACAGAGAACCACGGAGGTGGATTTGGGATACATTTGACTGAAGCAACAAATTAGATTAGTCTATTTATCTACTTGCTGTCCTTTCCTCATGCCTTACCTCCTCTCTTTTCTCAGCAGGAGGCCACGGTTGTGTCACTCCTGTCTCCTCTCCTGTTTCCCTTCAGACAAAAGTGTCCGCACTGATCAGCCTCACCACTGCTCAATGCAAGACAGAGAGGATATAAGAAATCACAGAGGGAGAGATTAGCATCTTGTGGCCAGATCATGAATATATTCAACGTGCAGCAAAAAGACTGTGACCCAGCTGTTACAGGAACATTTCATATTACCACCTTCCACATGTGAGGAAATAATTGTGCGAATGAAAGCAATGCATATTATATTTTCATTTCCCATCTCCCTTTCTACTCTGGCAGCTGTGGACTTTTATTTGATGGAGCTAAAAACCGCTGTAATAATCCGGCATTTTGCTGCATAAAGGTAATGTTCTCATTTTGGCTGAGCTCTGTCAATATTCTCACAAGACTATTATAATGTACAACAACTGAGTAGCAGGTGTGTACTCCAATAAAGCCACATTTTACTTTTATTTCAGACAGAAGAAATGTCTATTGAAGCGTCTTGAAATTGTGGAAGCTAAATTTATCTAGATAGGCTGTCCCAGGTCATGTTATAGTAATGTGATTCAATTCAAAACACAAAATGTTATTGTTAAGGTATAGGAAAATACACTTTTTCATTCCTGCCACGCTGCGCCATCCGAGCTTTAGAGCTACTCCAGTAATTCAAACTCCATAAAAGCGAAAAGTGCAAATTTTCATAGCTTTTTCTCACCAGACGATTTTAGCAAAGTGTGTTAAACAAGCTTTGACGCCAGTGTAAGTAAAATAAGAAACCTGTCAGCTGTGTTATGTTTTTCCCAAGCACAATACCCTTGTTTCATATTCCTCTGACTGACGTCTCCACTGCACGTCTTAATTTAAGAAAACCTGTTCAAGTGAATTTAACATAAAAATAAAACCTTTAACTGGGCAGTTTCCCATTAGAAGTGCTAAAGAGGGGTTAATGTGGATTGATGTGATCCTGAACTGGGTTCCGGCACCTTCAATTAGTAAGTCACTGTCATTTTTTTGTTGATTTTTTGTGTACTGCAGCCTTGTATCGCTTCCAGTGACAGCATGGTTGATATTTGCTCAGTAATAAGAAAATAATGACATCTCATGGCCATCTTACACCTTCAGCACATCTCCTTTTTCTCCTTTTGCCTAATATGCCTTTGTTGTGCAGACTTAAAGCTGCGTTTGCTGCACTTTTCATTACAGAAGAGGAGCGAGCATAAACAGATGACACATGATTTTTAAAGGTGTAAAATCAAAGCTTTATAGTGTCCAGTGGCAAGAAATCCATATGGAAAATCTTCTGAACAGAGGCTGTTAAAGAACTGCTTACATCTTGTTGTTTAATATGCAAAGATCAGTGAACAGAGGAGTAGTGGCACAGGTCAGTTGATCCCAGTCTGCACGTAACGAAAAATCTACTGGTGCTCATAAAACAAATTATTATGTGACGTATGTCTGAGTAATTCTTTTATCCCCACACTCCACTGCTACACCTGGTCTTTGGGTTCCTCAACGACCAAATCTCGCTTTAACCTCGTCATAGCTCATTCTTCCATTTAATGTCTTTGATTTAATACTTGTCTAGCAGCATGTATCCTTCCCATAAATCATGTGCATCTTAGCTGTGGTTCAAGTTGAAGTTACTGAACACCCAAAACCGTCCTCAGCACATAAGAGTGCCTTTTAGTTAAAGTGGTGTATTTGTATGATTAAAAGCATTGCATTAATGTATACTGTAGGTAGATTTGGCTTCTGATGAGACCAGATAAGTTAGTTCCTTAACTACATATAACTAAACGACTGATTGAGATATCAAGGCCTGTAATTTCCTACTTGGAAATTTAGACAAAATTTAAGCTATTGTATTTTGTATTACTTGATCATACGAATTTCAGTAATGTGTCTACCAAGATATTTACTCTGGATGGGCTCCAGTAACTCCACGAGGAATGTTGGAGTCATTTCCGATCATCATTCACATTAAACAAATGAGAAGCGGAGTCCCAGTTTGGATTCAGGAGACACAAACCCTCTCTAGTTTGAAGGTTAGGTTTAAAAATCAGCTTTTTGCTAAAGCCTATCATTAAGGCTGGAACAAGTGACCCTGGAGCCTTAGTAGACTGAGGCTGCTCGGTACTTCTCATGATGCATGGAATATTTCTTCTCCACTCACCTCTTTTCACTCCTGATTCATTTATATGCCACCACTGTATCCTGTTAACCTTTCTTTTCTCTCACCCATGAGTTTTGTCCTTGATGAGTTAACAAGGATGACTGCCGCTTTTAACAGGTTTCTTCCTGTTAAAAGGGTGTTCTTCCTTCTCATGGTCACCAAGTGCTTGTTGGGATCATCCTTTCGCTAATATGGTGTATAAGTGCCTGAAGGCAACTGATGCTGTGAATTGAATTTATATAAATAAAACAAATAGAAATGAATTGAGCTGAAAACTAGAAAGGTGCTTTAACCTTCTGCATTGCTGAAAATGAACAGAAGAGAAGAATATTATATTATTCATCAAACATTTAAGATAATGTGAATACTTCAATAACTTGCATTATAGATTTTCTATTCTTCTTTGACAAAAGGAATTTAATTTGATTTAATTTAATTTAATTTATATATATATATATATATAATAACTGTAACAGGATTTTAAAATGAACTAAATAATGTG
>VUQR01036572.1:0-10365 GCA_015108515.1 Hemichromis elongatus
CTGCTCAAAATTCAATGCACCGCACAAAAACATTTCCTGTTAAACAATGCATGTGGCTTTATGCCTTCCCAGAAGTGACTTTGATAGGTGAATTTGTCTTTAATACTGAAGCAAAAGAATGCCTTCCTTTAGTTTAATTAAAAAGAAATACCACCAAATAAAAGCTTGGTGGGGATGTATGTAAAATAATTTTAGCTTTGAGGTATTTTAAAAACTTTGATAATGCTTGAAGTTTTCTGCTGACACCACCATGAGGCTGATATTTAAACAGCCAAAAGAAAATGACTATTTCCATATAGTTGAGCAGCAGGACCCCCTCACAGACCAAAACTAATATCAATTACAACAAACATCACATGAATTGAGTCAGATGTAGCGTGAAAAGAAGGAGCTGGGGTTGCAAAATAGCGCACACTGCAGCTAAAAACAAAGCCTAAATAGGACACCTTACACAAGATATGTCAGTTGGAAGCACAGAAGAGTGTCAGCTGATGTCTGCTGATATTAAGATCAGCCGTTATCAGCTGATCTACTGGGACTGTGAGCTCAACTCAGCATAGCAGCCTTGCTAAAGTAATGCTAGGCTTAGTTTGTGGTTTAGATCTCTCAACTTTCTAAATTTAAAATCTAAAGTGGTGAGCTAGTTAGGCAATATATGTGCATAACACCAAGGTGTTTACAGGTGAACATTAATACCTAAATACAGCCTCGCAGGGTCACTGATGTGGCCATACACCACAGCACACTGCTACCTAACAAGTGCTACACTCTTCTTGTCAGTGCCTTGAAGCTATCTGCCATGAACCTTTCATGTTTCTTCAGAGAACTACAACAAGTCATGGTACAAAGACTCAACTGAGGCTTCGATATCTTGCTATAGAGGAACATCTTGCTTCAACAAACTGACTGGAGAAGATTGGAAGTGTTCCACTCACCTTCTGACTGCTCTAGCTCTTAGAGTTGATTTCATTTTTAAGCTTAACAATCAAAATTTCAGATTAGTAAAAAGCACCACAAAAAAATTCTTTGTCTCACATTTAATTTTTGGAATTTTATGCTGTGTAACTGTGAGGCTAATTGAGTGGCATTAAAAACCTTAAAAAAGAGTTTTTTTGGCTCACATTTAGTGTTATTTGCCGCTCATGGCCTACAACTAGATATGATGTTTCGTTTTTAAAGCAAGCTATAGATGTAGTGAGTGTGAACCAGAGCAATATTGAGGCAAAGTGGGCGGAATTACAACTCCCACTTTAATGTGCTTTATGTTACAATTTTACACTAAAAATTTATATTTTAAAAACTTTACTAAAAATTACCTTATTAGGAAATTTTCCATCAACACATCTTTAACTTGATTTTTTTAATTATAGGTCGTGTTACAGGAACCTAACGTCGACAGGAACTCAGTGAACTTATCATAAGAGCATCCGCTTACAACTCCATCTCTTTTTTTTAACAAGATCTCAAACACTGATAAAACCAGAAACTTACCAGTTTTGAAGTTTCCACAAACTGCATCGGTTTTATCATTTCCTGGAATTTTCAGCACTCTTCCATAGTCCTCACATCTAAACCCACCCCCCAAAAAAACAACAACGGGTAAACAAAATAAATATATAAAAAAAAATGCAATTTAATCTTTTTTTTAACTGGACAACTTTTTCTTACAAAAACGGTGTTAAAGGGATGTTTCCCATGCTCCTACAAGCATGGGAAACAGTTTCGGCACAATTTTTACAGTCTGGACGAAATATATTTACAGTAGGTAGGATGTGGGATGTTGAACGTTTCGAGTTTGTAGACTGAGGGCGCCTACCGAAACCAAGAGACTAATTTCTGCTCTGTGTCAATGGATGACTAATTCACTCACAGTCTACATAAAACACACAGCTCTTCAGCTTTATTAATAACATAATAATAATAACAATAGTAATAGTTGTAATGCAGTCTTGCCTGGTGTGAGGTTTACACGGTGACTGGTAATCTGTTACGTTGCTGAAGGTCCCCTTTTGACATGGAGCACAGATTACGTCACTCGTGCGATTGCCTGTAATGAGGAGTGAAATTTATTCACCTGACCTTGTGGCACTTTAGCTAAGAATGTGAAACATCACTGGAAAAAAATGATAATTCATTAAGAATTTTATAGTTAAAGGCAACCTGGAGTCTTGACCCCTTCGCCCAGTTTGCAGCGGGTCACAGGCATGCAGTGTTCACATTCAGCATTGTTGCAGTAGAAACCTGACACACACTTGCACACTGTGTCTGCTTCAGCTCTGCATTCACTGAAGATCTCCTGGTGGTTGCCTAAAAGTGCAAAAGAGAGGTTTTTTCTGTGCTTTTAAGCGCACGTGTGTGTGTGTGCATGTGTGTGTGGATGGGGGTTGTTGATCTGCAGTTCAAAGTGTCAAATTGGCTTAAAAATAAAGAACAGTGAAATCCCACCTAACAGTTTCTGCAATATGAAACATTTTGAAAGGCACTTGAAAAAGCAAGTTCTTTTATTGTCTTAAAATTGTCTCTTAACACAATAAAACTGTACTGAGCTCTGTGGGCTTTACAGTTAGTTTAAAATGGAGATTCGGTTTAATTCAAGTTTCACGTGAACTTTGATTACATAGTCCCAAATCGCAACAACAGTTGCCACAAAATGCTTTTGAATGCTGCAAAAACACAAAGAAACACCAACAGTCAAATGAGCCCCTATGAGAATCAAAGAAGATGTTAAAGAAGTGGGTCTGTGTGTGTGTGGTGGTGCTGACATGAACAAACAACAACCAAGCATGTATTATTACTCCATAAGTATAGATAATAAAAGCGAATAAAAGTGAAAGCGCTAACATCTTCTTTGATTCTCATAGGGGCTCATTTGACTGTTGGTGTTTCTTTGTGTTTTTGCAGTATTCAAAATCATTTTGTGTCAAATGTTGTTGCGATTTGGGACTATGTAATCAAATTAATAATTAAACTGAATCTCCATTTTAAACTAACTGTAAAGCCCACAGAGCTTTTTTGCATATTAGAGTTAAAATACATTCTTTCTATTTCTACATAGTTGTATTGTTATTAGAAATAGAAAAATTGGATTGTGGTTCTGTGTTTTTCCCACTGAGCTTCTAAGACTAGTGCTGTGTGTAGGCCCGTGTAACTTACTCTTAATGCATTGCTTGCAGGGATGGCATTTTTCCAAATGATTTTGGGAGGCTGTGTAGGTGTGACATTCACATTTGGCACACTGGGTCTCTTTTGTGCCATCACACTCTGCCTTCATGTACTCTCCTTCAAAGTAAAACAAACATACTTGTTTATTATAGGTTGTATAATAAAAATACTGTTTTGAAGAATGCTGTGCATCCTGTAAAGAAAGTTTGTTAACCGAGGATTAATGTGAGGAACCGAAACGTCATCGTGTTAACTGACCTGGATTACAGCGTTGACAGCATCTCCCATTCTTCGAACTGAACTGATTATCTTTACACATTTTGTATCCTATTCGCCAACAGCCCTCCACCGGCGTGTAAACTCTCTAAACTGTGAACGTCTGCTTCTTTTCAACCTGCGCCTATACCTGAAAATCGGTATCGTAGCTCAGAAAATAAAATCCAGAAGTGAACTCTGTCGATCGCCTCTCTGCTTTTCTGATGATCACGGAGTTGCTGCTCAGGTTATTCTGCCTCCACTCTTTTTCTGACGTCTTGTCTCTGATTCATTCCCCCTCCTCACTCGGTCTTACCTACTTCTCATGTCTTTTCTAGTCCTACACAGTGGAAAGCCCCAGTGACCCTCATCGGCTGTTTCCCCCTCTTCGCCTCTCTGTATCTCTGTCTTGTTCCTCATTTCCTTCCTGTACTAGCCCTCTCAGCGAGACGTTAACTGTAAATGTGTTTCCGTACTTTAGCTACAGGACTAAATGCTGACTTTGGCACTCGAAGTGCACAAAGGAATGTTTCCTTCATCCACTACACCCTTTCCTTTCACCCTATCTCCATTGTTTTAATACAATATTGTAACTCTGCTGGCAAAAGAGTTTAAAAGTGCAAAGCTGCTGAAAAACTTTTTGGCTTGGTTTGTCTTCCTGTGGTTCACCAGTCACCCTCCTGTTGCTGTAGATGCACAAAGAAACTATCTAGAAATAGATTTATAAAATGCTTACGGGTGCAAAACATAAGCAGAGAGGAAGGGGGCAGCAGGAAGAGGGTGAAATGGAAATTAATATGAAAAGAGGAAGGAGACATGTTCAAATACTTTATTTGAGAAGAGATTTGATCTGGACAAGATGTTAAGACCAAGGTGGGTTTGGATTTGTTTAATTTTCACAATAGGTGCGCAAAGAGTTATTACCAAGTGTCCGTCTCTGACACCCAACTACTTAATTTCTGTTTCTGTTCAACGTTACCTTCTTTTTAAATATTCTTTACCCTTGAATTTATGTTTACTTTGCAGCATTTTCTTCAGTCTCCTGCTTCTCCCGCTGTTCCACTCCACGTACTGCATGCTGCTGGGATGGGTGGAGTCTCCAGGTTATCCCAATGGGTACTTACCTCATGCTAGTCGAAATTGGAGCAGGTGCGCCCCCAAAGGTCACAGCCTTTCCATCAGGTTCATCCACCTGGACCTGGAGGACAGTATCAACTGTGAAAATGATGCAGTGAAGGTAAGAGGCTATCAAGAATATTAAATGATGTTAATACCTGCCACATTCTATTTTCTTATTTTGTCTCTCATCTTTTTCCCCCCCTCAGATCTTTTCAAATGGAAACTTAATTTCTGTTTTGTGTGGCACAAAGAAGTTTGAGGAGCTTCAGTCCACCGTAAATCCTGTACTTTTCACCCCCCCGGGTGGCTGCCTCTCCCTTTTGTTCCACTCGGACTACTCAAACATAAAGAGGCACACCGGCTTCAGAGGCTTTTATACAACCCAAGGTGAGAATCAGAGTAGAAATCTGCAGGTGGAACTTGGCTTGTTCAAATAGTCTTTCTTATACTTTTGTAATCATATTTCAAAGAGGTTATATTTTTAGAGCATAAACCACAGTGTAAAACTTATTTAATTAAACAGTATTTGTGTGCATGATTTGTTTTTTTGCACTGCAAAAACAAAAGTGCTGATGACACTAAAGTGACTGATGTCTCACCTAAACCTCATCTAGTATCAGTAAGCAGACCTTTGTTCCTCTGCTGAAAATTTTTGCCACATATGTTACCTAGAATACAAACCAGAAGAACTGATGCAAAACTGTGGTTTTCTCAGATTTTTTATGCAAGAAATGCAAAATGTCAAATGATCAAACAGCACACGTTTGATCACTTGACATTTTTCTGAGTTATGACTTGCCTTAAAATGTTACAATAGATTGCATGATTAATATATTTATCAAGTCATTCCAAGTAATTGTTTTTTTTTTTGTTTTTTTAAAAAAAATTGCTCTTCTGCATCTAACCTGTAGCTCATTCCCTCTGTTAGACTATGACGAATGCCAGGATAACGAAATCAACGACTGCTCCCAGTTTTGTCACAACGTCATCGGAGGGTACCACTGCTCCTGTCGCCACGGCTACCACCTGGATGTGGACAGCCACACTTGCACTGGTACAAATAATGAAATTTACTTCCAAATGTTTCACAGAGTCAGGATATAAAAAGTCTGAAGGAGACAAAAAATACAAAGGGAGAAGTGAAAATGGGAAAATAGAGGAAGCAGAAGTATTGTGGGGAGATTTTTGGGAAGGCACTGATTGTGTAAAACTTATGATTTTCTTCATTAAAATGAAGGTGATGATAATGAGCTCTCATGTTCAACACAGTGAGCTGCAATGAGGACCTGTCAGGAAAGAGCAAAGGTATTATATCCAGTCCTTCCTGGCCCAACTCATACGCAGAGAATGCAAACTGTCAGTACAAGCTGCTCGTGGACTCCGAATCTCAGGTGGAGCTCCACTTCTCTGAGGGTTTTGATGTGGAACAAGGCCCCGATGGTCAATGCATAGATGCCCTGAGAGTAAGTGATGACTAAGAATATGCAAATACCTCTCGAAGCTGTGTTTGTGTTGTGTGTGTGTCTTTCCCCCCAGAAACTTTATCTTTAACTCTAACTTTACATATCAATAAACAAAGAGGAAGTTCAGTAAAACAGTGTTGTAACCATGGACTTGACAACAGGCAGACATCCTATTTTGGACATTTTATGGTCTCTCTATGTTACATAAAATGGGTTTTTTCTTTGCGTACCGTTCCTTCCTGTTGTTGTTTCTTGTTTAAGAGCCACAAAGAAGAATCTCTAATGACATTTTGTGACATAAATTTTCATCCAAATAATAAAATAATAAATAGATAAGTGCTAAAAATGTAAGTTTGGATAGTTCTTTGTCAGTTTTTTTCATTTTCATGGTGTGGACTGAGTCATCTACACAGGAACTTTAAGGCTGATATTTTTAAGGTCATATCAGGCCTCAGTTCTTGCATTCAGAGCCCATGTTTTTCACAAAAGTCACAGCAGTTTTTAAGTCTTCAATGAGGAAGTGAAACTATTTGAGATTCAGAATCTCTTTTGTGAGATACCTGCGCTAACCAAAAGGGGGAGGGAGGGGGAGTACGGCTGGTACCAAGAGAAACCAGAGCTCCAGAAGAAAACCGGCACAAAACATGCAAACTCCAGACGGAAGGGCCCTGCTGGGGCTTGAAGCCCAGACTCTACTTGCTGTGAGGAAACGGTCCAGGGTGGTGACGTTGTTCAGGATTTCCTCCAGGATTTCTTTGTAATCATTTTTATTTGAAAGCCACCTGTATGTTTTTTTGGGGGGGGGAACCTGTTGCTGAAATGTTGTGACTTTTTTTTTATGTTGTTGGCTGCTACTCTGTAGTCTAACTCAGTTACAATTAGGACAGGGGGGTGTGGAGGTCTGCTGTCAAACATCCCTTTTAGAGTGTGGAGGTGTGTTTTAGGTCACTGTCTTGTTCAAAAATAAGCAATGATCCCACTGAGCACAAACCACTGCAGGATACTGTGGTAGCCATGCTGGTTAACAGACTATCACACCTTCGACTTGTATTGGTAACCACATATGCAAATACAAACCATAAATCCATCTGTAAAGTGCACCCTTATCTCTGGAAAGCATTGATGTGGGTTATAATGTGTTATTTCTAAGGCTGGTCTTCCTCTGTAGGGGAGAGGATAACGTACTGTTGTGGGCCTGATGAAACTGACCGACATCCATATTAGAATATTTTAAACCGATGGTCTCACACATCCTGTTCACACTCTTGAAAGATGCTGCACATCTGCATCTTAAAGAAAGTCTGTAATCTTGTACTTGGTGACAGTGCCTGTGGTATTTTGTTTGCAGATTGAGACTCCCTCTGGGACTCTGGGGCCATTCTGTGGCAACACGCCTCCCAAATCGCCATTTCTTACTCACGCAAACGAGCTCACGATTCATTTCAGCACTGACGACTCTGGCACCAACAAAGGATTCCACCTGACCTTCATGACCAGAAGTACTGCAGCCTCCTCATCTCAGACACAGCTGGTAAAGAGCATCTGTTTGGATGTTTGTTGGAAATGACTGTCACTCTTCTTTTCCCATCTTAACTGCAGCCAAGGTCTGTCCGGCAGTGGTGACCTCACACTCCACTGTGACTCCCAAGAAAGCAGAATATGATCGTGGTGAAGAAGTGATGGTCACTTGTGACAAGGGCTATGTTGTAAATGATGTGAGTGCAGAAAGAAATCTGAAATATATCATTGACATTTGATGTAAATATATAGAATTTAATAATTTAATTAAATTATCATTTTATTAAGGATAAAGGGATCCAGAACATGAAATCAGAGTTTACGGCAACGTGCCATAGCACAGGCATATGGACTCCCAGTTACACCTGTGGATGTGAGTCTGACTACAATTAATTTCTGATTTTTCTTTGTACCTTCTTGTTTTTTTTTTTACACTTAATATCATTTTTTACTCACATATAGTGGTCAATTGTGGACTTCCTGATATACCAGAAGATGGTATTGTTCAGTTGGTGGGTTCAAGTGACCCACAAACTCAATATAAAGACCAGATCCAGTTTAACTGCAGCTCAAAGTACTACACACTGGAAGGAGATGGTGATTACAGGACGTTTTTGTTCATACATTTTCTGATATCACTGATCTGTTATTCTTTTAGCAAATTTCCCTTTTCCACCTTTCAGACACATTCATTTGCAGTGCCAGTGGCGAATGGATATCAACTAACGGAAATGTAAAGTTTCCAAAATGTCTTCCAGGTACGGATGTATTCCTTCTTTTTTTTAATGTCATTATTCGTTTGGCGCTCTTGTTCTAATGACGACTTCTATATGTCTCAGTTTGTGGGAAGCCTGAAACACTGATAGCAGGTACAGGAAGAATTTTGGGAGGTCGAGATGCAGAGCTGGGAGAAATACCATGGCAGCTGTTCATAAAAGAGCCCAGCAGAGGAGGAGCATCCCTGATAAATGATCAGTGGGCTGTGACAGCGGCTCATGTTGTGGATGGGAATGAGAACAGCCCTTTGACTGTCTTTGGTGGACTGATAGATAAAACGACAACAAATGCCCCAAATACACCTTCCTTGATCAGTAAAAGGATCATAATTCATCCTGGCTACACAAAGGGGATCAGTGGAAATACACGCACTGATTATAATAATGATATTGCTCTTATAAGATTCACCTCCAGAGTGACATTAGGCCCAAACCTCCTTCCCATTTGTCTGCCAGAAGGAAACAGCGGTGTGATGGAAAATGAACAAGGTACAGTGTCAGGCTGGGGGGTGACAGAGGACAGAGTGTTATCAGATGTTTTAAAATATGCTCATGTTACAGCCTACTCACTCACAGAGTGCAAGAAAACACCTACCTTTTTACGTGGGAAGTCCATGATTTTCACTGATAACATGTTCTGTGCTGGAGACAGGGGGAAGGACAGTTGTAAAGGAGACAGTGGAGGTCCTTTTGTTTTGCCCATGTTGTCTTCTGGAAATGGCCCTTACCGTCTTACTGGGATTGTGTCGTGGGGAGCCCGCTGTCGGGTTCCCAGAGAAGGTTCAACTACAATAATAAACAAGGGTTATTATACCAAGGTAGAGAATTACGTAGAGTGGATTAAGCGTACAATAGAGAGAGTAGAGGCAGAAGAATCAGAGAGTAAGTAAAATAAATGATGAAGAAAGCACTTTTTTTTTTATTAACCATGATAATAAAATTATTTTCAGTGCTGATTCACATTTCTTAAATTACTTTCCTTATTAAAAGAAAGACCGAAACCTTATAATCAAATGTACCAAAACAGATAACACAATCACAACAGCTTGTTTTTTCTACACTGTTTCCTATTAAAGAAAAATATTTGCAAAACATCCGAAGACAATCTGTTTTTGTGTGTTTTTCAATTATTTAATCCCTAATAGTTTAGAGACACACAAAACTGTTTTTTTAAAGCTCTTTTATAATCAATAAATTTTCCCTGTAAGTATCAGCAGACTGATCTTCTTTTCCTTTCCGCTGCTTCTTTTAGGGGTTGCCACAGCACATCATCTGCCTCCATATCACCCTGTCCCTGTAGCATCTTCTTCTGTCACATCAACCTTTTGCATGTCCTTCCTTCACTACATCCATTGTCCTCTTCCTCCTGCCCAGCAGCTCCATCTTCAATACCCTTTGTCCAATACATATCAACTATGCCTCCTCTGCACATGTCCAAACCATCTCTACCTCGTCTCTTTAACTTAATCTTCAAATTGCTCAACCTGAGCTGTCCTTCCGATCTACTCATTTCTAATGCTGTTAGAACCATAACTTAGAGGATCATCACAGTGCTTTACAGACAAACACACTTTCTCACATTTAATCACTAACATCAGTTACTCCAGATTTTGCTCTCAGTATTGAATTATGTAACAGATTCACCTATTATTTTTTAAACGTTTATTTTTTGAAAGTAATTCCTCAGTTATTTGTTATTTTTGTTGCAGAGGTCTGGCTATGATTTCTATTGTTACAACGTACAGACACACTCCACAAGAAGTGGTGTATTGTTGCGATATGTCGCATGACAACAACTGCATAATCATGCATGACAACTGAAAACATGGCCCTCAAACCTACAGCCTGCAAGAGCCACACAGGAGAAGTGCACTTATTTTTAGACAGCCACAAACCACCAGCCTAATCCCTAACACTGCAGTGTTTAACATCAGTATGAAAAGCATGTTCTAGCGTCACAGCAGTGCAATCTCCATAAATGTTGTTCTGATTAATACTGTATCCAACATACTCTTTAAAAACAATTTTTTAAAAAAAACAACCCTCAGCTTATTAAGAAAAAAAATCCTGGC
>VUQR01036572.1:29355-45976 GCA_015108515.1 Hemichromis elongatus
GTTCTGCTATGAGGGTTATTGTATTTAGATGTTAACCTTGTCCTCAAAACCTTTATGTGTCTCCGCAGATTCCTATTGGTGGATATTGGGTTTCCTGATCATCACTGTACTTTTCTTCTATCAGGTCATGGGATAAATTTTACTTACATCATTGTGAATGGAGGCTGTAAAAGTTTCTTTGTGTCATGTTAGTGTTTAAGTTATTTTTTTAGCCATACCACTGGTTTGTTCAACTCTTCTAGCTTTCTAGAAACTGAAAAACAAAAGTATAGAGTAAAATTAGAAGGTTTACAAATGTGTAATATGAGATCAACAGGTGTAAACTAAAATTTATAAATGTGTACAATGATTTGTGTGTAAGTTTTGAAGACTCGCATCCTCCAATCCATACACAAATACAGAGGAATTTGAATACATGGAAAACTAATTTACAAATGGATAAACCTGAAAAAACAGTCATACGTATAGACAAATTTTAAAGTTCAACTTCATAATTTTGATAATTTGTTCTTAATAATATGTACAGAAAGCCTTCTGTGCATATAAACGTCCAAATTTATTTGTAACATTCTTTATTCTCACATATAGATTTTTAAATATGCATGTGTGAATCATCTGATAAGCACAGTGGGGTTTTGAGACTTCACATTGAAACGTTCACATATTTCCACAAATATAAGCTGTGTTCAAGTGCTAGAGGAAACAACTGGAACATCTGGGCTTCCTGTGGATTCATATGTGTGTTTGTTTTAGTTGACTTTATTTACTGATTACACATGTTATAAATTAGCCCATGAAAGCTAATATATGGTTTAAATAAAGCTGCAACATGTTGGATATTTGTCTGCTGGAACAACAGTCAGAGTGCAGCTGCACATGGGAGAACAGTTTGTTACATTGTAACCCAGGTAACTCAGAAATGCATTCTAGCCACAGTCAACTGTAAAAGCCACACACACATAGTTGTTATATAGCCAATAGTATTCACATCATACTATGGATTATGTAGGGTGGAGAGACACCACTAGGCTCGTCCTCTGAAATGAATTTATGCTGACAATTTCTTGTATATTATGATTATATATAATTAGGTTGATGTGGAATAACAATATCTAGGCTAATATATGGCATCTGTAATTAATAAATGTATGTTTCCTAGTCCAGGGTAATAAGTTGTGATGTTTATTTATGTGTGGATTGGAGCACTCATTTGTGAGTATTGAAAATTTTAATCATTATGCACATTTGTAAATCTTAATTTATGCTTCATTTATATATCATTTGTAAACTTATTGAGACAAATTTTGCTTCATACAAAAACTTTTTTGTGGAAGCTATTCATATGGTAACGGATTTATTTATGACATAGCTGTGAAATTTCTAGTCATGATACATTTTTTGTTTATTATTTTCAACATATTTTTGCACTATGCAAAGAGCTTGCAATATGCTAAATTGCATTAAAATCCACAGATTGCACCCCAAACAATGTTATTCACCAACAGTACAAATTTTATTCATATAAGATGACGCTGCAATTATACAGTAGCACACTCCCTTACATGTAATTATTCCCTTCACAGCTTTCAGTATGTTTGTTGTCAGGGAAGAAGAAAATAATGGTGTGGGAGCAGTAGGCATTGTCATCTTCTGCAGACATGAAAGGTCCACACAATTTGTATTTGAAAGCAGCTAATAGCACAGTTGCACTATGAGTATTTATTACCTGAGACATGGTATCTGTAATATTTTTGTAAACTACTTACATTGTTTTTTCCCACAAGCCCACAAAGTTATTTTTTTTAAAAAAAGAAACAACACTGAAAGCACCTTAAATGAGTATAAAAGTTGTTTTTCCTTGAATTTAATTATGCTTTGAGGATTTGGGGCCTATTTTGACTTTTTGTTCTGAAGATCAATATAAAGTGGGAAAGGGGTGTTTTTTTCTGTTTCTACTGAAAAATTAGTATGAATATTTAAACAGTCTCAGCCTCTTAAGTTCTGCTGACCAGCTGAATTTACTGTACATCCAATAAATTTGGAGCCTGTCAGAACTTTGTTTTATATTGTAGTGGAGATCCTGATGCTCCCTGTGACATTTAATGAGGATGTGTACCATTACCAGAGATCTGTAGTAACAGATGGAGTGATGCTGCCATATAAGCCTTATTTTGAATTTGTGACTCTGTGTGTAACTTCATGAAAGGTGGTACATAGACCCAATAAATGTAGATTATTATAAGGGAATTTGAGAAAGTGTTTGTTTTACTTGTTATATGTGGTACTTTCTATATATTTGTTTTATCTCGCTGTTTTTGTATGACTTTATTTCATTTTATTGTACCTGTAACATTGAAGCATTATGTCATACTGTAACAATGGTTAAGGCATTTTTGTTGATCAATCTTTGTACATTGAGGAATTGATTGAAGTTTTACTGGGACATCAAAAAAATACAACATCATGAAAAGGTTCATCCATCCATCCGCTTATCCTTTTCAGGGTCACGGGGGGAGCTGGAGCCTGTCATAGGGCGAGAGGTGGCGTACACCCTGGACAGGTTGCCAGTCTGTTGCAGGGCTAACACAGGGACAGACAATCATTCGCACTCACATTCACACCTACGGGCAATTTAGATTTTTCAATTAACTTACCCTCACAAACTGCATGTCTTTGGACTGTGGGAGGAAGCCGGAGTACCTGGAGAGAACCCACGCAAACACGGGGAGAACATGCAAACTCCACACAGAAAGACCCCAGCCTGATGGTGGAATTGAACTCAGGACCTTCTTGCTGTGCAGCAGCAGTGCTAACCACTGTGCCACCGTGTTGCGAAAAGGTTCATGTTTTTCATAATTTAATTCAAAATGCTAAACACTCATATGATTTGCCACGAATGACTGCATTAATATGGACTTGATCAGCTTCTTCCACTACTGAAGCACAGATTATTTTGATGTCAGCCTTCAGCTTGTCTGTATATTTGAGTCAGGTGTTTTATCTTTAATTTAACAACACTCCATAGATTTTCTGTGGGTTTTAAGTCAGGCAGGTTGGTCAAAGAACCAAGTTGTAGTAGTTTTGGTATTGTGGGCAGCTACAAAGTCCTACTGGAAAAGAGAAAAGGCACGTCTATAAAGCCTCAGTTTAATTAAACTTTATATCAGCACCAAATTACAAGAAAAGTGGCCTCAAAGTGCTTTATGTTTAAGGTAAATCCATCCATCACTTCTCTTCTGCTTATCCTTGTCTGGGTCACGGGGAGGCTGGACCCTTTTCAGCTATCATAGATGTAGGGTACAACCTGGACAGGTCGTCAGTCTGTTCCAGGGTTAACACAGACACACAACCATTTACACTCACACCTATGGAGAATTTAGAATCACCAAATAACCTAACCCCAAAAATTGTGTCTCTTTGGACTGTGGGAGGAAGCCACATGGGAGAACCCTTGTAAACAGAGAGAACATGCAAACTCCACACAGACGGGCTCCGGTCAGACGGTGGACTCAAACCCAGGTCCTTCTTGCTGTGAGGTGTTAAAGAAATGGAAAATTGACTTTCATCTATCAAGAGGACTTTGGACCACTGAGATACACCCCGTTTCTTCTCTTTTTTTCCCAGAAGAACAAAAACACACTTCTGACTTTGTGACAGATTTCCTGAAGACATCTGTGTGTGGTGACAGAAGCCTCTGTCCCCTTTATGTGAAGCTCTCGCAAGTTTTGAACCAACTTTTTTTCACATCCTCTTAAACCTGCAGTCATCTCTGCTGCTTTTGCCACAATTTTCCCTTGCAATCAACTTTGCAATCAAAAGATGATTTATTACAGCACTGTGTGAACAGCCAGCCTTTTCAGCAGTGACACCCTGTGGCTCATCCTGCTCATGATCATCATCTGGACAACAATCAAGCTAGCAATCTTCCCCATGACTGTAGTTGTGCGTATTGAACTAGACCAAAAGATTCACATTACTTACAGTATACTATATGACTAATAATTTACTTAAACTCTAAATGAAATATTCTAATAATTTGTGAAACTCGATTTTTGAGTCCTAAACATCAAAAGTAAAATGATAAAGGCTTGGGATATTCAAATTAATGTAAAATATATACATAGAAACTAAATTATGAAAATTTCAATTTTATTGAGGAAAAAACTTCATGATATTCTTTTTTTAGATGCTATAATATAATTGAAGGATATAATCAAAGTCAGTATGTAGTCAGTTCATGATTTCTTTATTGGCATCAGCAAAAAGTGGTAAACATGCATTTGTTCTCCTAAATCCAGTTTCATCTCTTCCAATATTTCCAAGTTGTAAATCACAAAACATCTTCTAATCTCCCATTTTAATTATCTAATAATATTACTCCACTGCATCATTAGATAATTTTGGCTAACCGCTACAATTATGCATAAATGCCCTTTGTGTTTTATCAACCCTGAATATCAGTCCAAAGTAAGGAAAATAAACTTCATGTCCTAGAGCCTCTCAAAAAACTTTAAAGAATTTATAAACCTGTTTTCAGGAGCATAAACTGACAGATGTGTACTATGGTTCTACTCATACAACACGACTAATACTAAGTTTTCATTTTTCACTATAGTAGCAGTTTGTTTGCAGTCTCTGGATATTATTTTACTCTCCAACGCAAGTGATCTTAACAAAATGTTGGCAAACTCTTGAGCACTGTTGCATTGCATAAGCAGTAATTATCAGATCAGAAAGACATTGTACATAGGTCCTTTAAACCACTAAGAAAAGAAAATGTACAGTCGGCAGTAAGGTTCAGAAATGGCAGATACACAGGTTACACAAAAAGGCAAAACTACAGACACCGTTTGCCATGCAGGTTAGAAACAAACGCTTCATACTGGCCGTTATCGCGCTGCCGGTGAGAGATGGGTGCTTTTATGTGAGTCAGCAGCGACGGAGGGACGGCCAGGTGGCTCAGGGTTTCCAAAATCATATCCTCTCTCCTCTTTTCCTGCTTTCTGGACAACTTAAACAACAATTAAACACTTTGACAACACAACTCTCAAAATAACTGTGTGCCTCTACCTGTTTGAAATGTGACGCTACACATTCATCTGTCTATGGCTGGGACTCTCTGCAAATCAGAATTAAGAGGCCTTCCTCTGGACTGAAGCAGTTAGTTCATGTATTTGTTAGATTGTCTGTAAGTGCCTGCTTGTTTTTATTTTACTTGCTGTGCATATAATTACTACAATCCCACCTCTTTGCCTGTGTTATCAACACTCTGGTTTTTCAGTCCAGATTTAAATTTTTATCTATTTATGCAGTAAAAATGTGTTGCAGTACTCCTACTACCTTTCCCTGAATCACTTCCTCCTTTCCTAAACTCTCACACAGTCTCTTTCCCTATTTTGCATTTCTCTTTTCTTGTTATCACTGGAGGTTGCAGGTAAAAAAAAAGACTTAAGTGAGTGAAAGTTAGACAGGAAAGGGAAAAAAATACTAATCAAAGCCTATCAGGTAAAAGTGGAAAAAAGCTTTTAGCTACAATGCTTTGGATCACAGATACACACAAGCACAAACAACAGAAACTATCATAATCTAAATCTAGCATGACCTCGTGTTAGTAAGTAGCAACAGACAGAAGATGTGTGTTAGTTATTCATGTCAGTATCAATTTACAAATGTAGAACTCTCAAAAAAAAAAAACTCATATGAATAAGCTTTGGCGTACTTGGTGTAGAAAGACTGCAAACTCTTTTGTACTCCCCCCACCATATCGCTATTCAGCGTGCTTAGCCCCACGTGTCCTGCGCCCCGCAGATTCTCCCTCTACCTTCTTTCCTTTTCTTCCTTCCTTCCTCTTTTGACTCTGCCTGCTGTGTCCTTCAATAATACATGAGGTGCAGAGGCAGCGGAGAGTGAGCAAGAGTTCACGTCAAAACAGTGGAAGAAAGCAGCAAGGAAAGGGAGGGAAAGGGGACGAAGAGAGCAGAGACATCTATAAACACTAATGTAATGTTTAAGTGCAAGATGGTTTGATGGAAGACTGTGTGACGAGAGGAAGGAGAGGACTGACAAAATTGAGGAGCAGCGGTTGGGTTTCTTCTTTTTTTTTTGCCTCTCCCCTCTCATATTATCCTCAAGTCCATATCCATCTGTGCTGACGGGCTGAGCTCAGTGGAAGAAGTACACTATGAATTAAAGAGAGAGGGGAAGAAGTAATTAGTTTAATGGACCTGGCAACACATCATTAAAACTAAACAGGCAGAGGACACACTGAGCTCTCCTTATGTAGGAATGTGAGGTCATTAAAGAAGGAGTAATATTATGCTGGTGTTGTCTTATATGTGTGATATTGATGTTTTGGGTTTTTTTTTTACATTAATAAAAAACCTATCAATATCAGCTCTAACACTGAAATGTCAGTGATTTCGACATTGCTCACGTGTGTAAGTGGAAATAGGCATGCTGAGCAGGAAGTCGACACATGATGATTATCTACACTTTGAAAGTTATCCGTTAAACGTGGAAATTTTGCATCGGTGTCAGAATGAAACTACTTACAGAATATGATTCCAACCACAATAACTCCAATGATACCCATCATGATCATCATCTGAAAAAAAAGATGAAAATTTGAGACTTCATCCTTTTAAAGAAGAATACACAAAACTGTGTTTTTAGGGTTTCACTATCTTTAAACAGAATGGAAACAAATCTCATCCACAAAACAAAACAATTATGACACTTAAATGCTCTTTTTGTTTGTTGTGGCTTAGTTATATAATCCTCTTAATGTTTAGAGTGAAAACTCTACAGTGGCAGATGCCTTTCTCCCATTTTCCCTGAGGTATCACTTCAGTGCTCCACAGCAGCTCATTAACAAATTCCTATGTAGTCCTCAATTCTATTAAATCTCTGTGTGTCACAACACATACTAATAGGCATATTGTGCATTCTCAGTCAGATGTCTCCATAAGTTTCTTTCTGTGTTGCCAATCTGTGTAACAGTAATGTGCCCACCTTGCAGTTCTTCCACCAGTACTTGTTTTTTAGCTTGGCTGCGCAGCTTTCAAACTGGGAGGCTCCGGCTTGGAGAGCGTCCGCTCTGTCATCCAGCTCAGAAAGCTTCTGGTCCCTTTCCAAAACCTTGTCCACATTCACCCGCATGATATCCACCACCTAGACCAGGCCAGCAAGGATGAGAGAGCATTTTGGGGGAGGGAGGGGGGTACAGGAGACAAGTAGATGGGAAAGTCATTTTCCGTAAAGTGGCAATTCTTCTGCAGTTTGTAGCTCATGCATATTTTACTTCAGTGAGTTTCTACAAAGAATGCATTACAACCCAGAATCTCACTCACCTCTTCCACTTGGGCCTGAGTCTGTTGTAGCCTGCGGTTGCTGCTGGTATTGGGAGGGGCAGGAGGTCCAGCTGGGGCTCCATCTGCGCCAGGGGCACCTGGAGCTCCAGGAGCTCCAGCTGGTGGGGCAGCATCTGGGGCAGACCTGACCAAGCACAACAATGAGTTTTGTGAGAGAAATTGGATGAAGTCAGAACATTTTACATCTAACAATAGATACATTTTTATAAACATCTGAAAAGAAATTTCCAGATGGTTATGTGCAGGAAGGGAATCACCACATAGCGAAAAGAGGCAGAGACTGTTAGCAAGAAATAAGGAACCAATGGGCTAATGTCAGTGAGACAGAGGGGGGCAGAGGAAAAAAACATTATGTAGGCCACTGTATGGTGCGGGATGATTAAAGAGAGAAAACATTTTGGGGAGGAAGAAAAGGAGGAGGTAGATGTTTTTCATGATGGATTACAGAGAGATGGGTGGAAGTGAAAAGAAAAGGTGAAGCAGAACTGAGGAAAGGGTTAATCCAGCAGGAGGGGAAAGGAAGGGGAGTATTAAAACTGAGTACAAAACCTCTGCAGAGGAAGCTGCCAGACAGTTAAAGACAAGATAAGACAGATAAACTAACTCCTGCAGAATAAAAATGTAAAATAAATGATAAAAAAAACCCAAAACAAATTGCATAAAGGAAGCTGCTGATGACCTACTTTCCTTTAGACATTATTGTTTTACAGCATTAAACAGGTGATGACCCCAAAGTCCCACAAATACGTTCTAACACAAAACACACTGCTTTCTACTAAATCTGAAACAAAAACAACTCATTCAGCCCCAACTCGGGCTTTGGTGAGACAGAAGTCAACCTCTGAATACACAATTCAGCGACGCTGTAATGGAATATTTTTGCTTGCGTCAGCAAAACCCTTCAAGCTGAAAGTAAATCACCTCACTTCGGACCGCCAATGGAAGGAAATAAAGAAATGAACAAGTCTACAAGTGGGCTCACCCGCCACCACATATTAGACATCTGATTTTGTTGTTTTTTTTAAAAAAAAAAAAGAAAAAAAAAGAGGGCAATGGAAAAGCCGCATTAATACTCACATCTTCTATGCAGTTGTTTGAACTGACTCACAGGCAGCGGAGGAGGGGTGACTGGCTGTGAGGCAGGAGAGGGGGGGTCTGAAGTACAACGCGAGAGAAAAAAAAAACCCCAAAAAGATCACAGAAGAGACGAAAAAGCGGAGGCACGAGTGCAAAGGAAAGTCCAGATGTTTAATTAGTAAACAGACTGGAGTGGCGCACTGACAGTAAACTGAGGCGGAGGCTCTTGGCGCAGTGGAGCCGATCTTCTAGCGATGCATTTATACTGCAAGTCGTCACCAAAAGTACCGCAATACTGACCCACGTATACAGGTCGGGTGATAATTCACTGTGTGATTAGTAGGCAGGGAGACAAGAAGGAGCGATGCCAGCTCAGGACGGAAGTACTTTTAAATTATAATCCATGCAAGAGAAATCCACTGATGTTTGGATTCTTGCAGAGCTGCATCCGGCTCCTCCAAGTGCTGCTCTCGCTCTTGGATGCTGAGACGCAGCACCGATTGGCTGGTTGTTGAGTTGCCTCTTCTGAAAGCTACTGACAAAATACCTGCGATTGAAATAAAAAATAAAAATAATAATAACAACAAAGGGAGGAAAGTGCAGTCACAGGAAATCTGTTGTCGCCGATTGCCTCTTTCGCTCGCTCTCTCTCTCTCCCTTTCACTGCGCGCTGTGTGCGTGGTGCGCTAGTTTTGTCCGTGCAAAGCGGCTCTGTGGGCAACTGCAATAATGCGTCTCTGCTCTTGCCTTCACCACTTGGACTCGTAACGACAGTGCGGCACCCCCTCCCCTCCTTCCCTCTCTCTCCCCTCACACTTTGCAGTACTGCAGCTCTGTGTCGGATAGGGCGGCGGGACGACACTGCGGTACCGTGAATGCCTACAGAGTGTTGACTCGACTGTTTCCTCCCTGGCCTGGGATTCTCCCAGCTCCATCCTCTTTCTGATCCTGTATTGCATTTCCCTTTGCATGGCTTTCGTTTGAAGCCTAGTGGAGTCCTACATCTGAGCCTGCCTCTACTCTGTTTCTATTTTGAATCAACTCTTATGCATATTTAAGTGAGCAGCGTCAAGAAAAGCCTCAAGGGAAAAAAAGGTCAGTAGAGCAGTGAAGTGAAACATACTAAAATGTGACGCTCTTCAGATGTTCAAAAGAAAATTACAAATAAGCAGTATATCCAAAAGGTCTTGTTTAGGATGTCAAATTTAGTCTCATTGGGGGATCTTCCCTACAGCATATTTTGGCATGTGACCCTTTTCAGGACTCCTTACCACAGCTTGCATTTGTCTGAGCTGCATAACAGCTTTGAAGAATTTATTCAAAATTTGATCACGTGCATGGAGAAAAATTAAGAAATAATCTGTTTTGCCAATACAAAATTTGCTTTTTGTCCCATGACACTATGGAGACAGATGTGTTTTGCACACTGGGGAAGTGTTTTCCCCGTTTCAACTTCACCTGCACTGAGCCTCGGCCTCCACTCTATCAAACACCCTTAGAATGAACTGGAGTGTGGGAAAAGGCCTTCTTATGATTGAACATCAGTCAGGAAGCTCAGCAGCGCTCTGGAGTAGGAGCAAATCATTGCATGCAGAGTCCACTGTCTCACTGAAAATCTTCTCAGACACTGGAGTGCCATTAGACTTGAAATGGTAGATCATGTGCATTATGTTTAAGCATTTCTATTGTTTAAGACATAACATTAAATCATCTGCCTAATATTCAGATCCTAAAAAAAGCCCACCAGGACACACAGAAACTCTGAGGTTGTCCTTTGGCTTTGGTGAAACATCCCATGGAATCTATTGGATTAGTTTGGGCAGCCAGGCTGTAGGGAACACAAGACACTTCTATTGTGGAGGACCTTGGCTAGAAGCTTGGTTTGTAACAATGTGGTAACTTAAGTGGCACATACCAAAGTAACATCATAGTACAACCAGGACCCAAACTTACTGACTAGTTCAGCTTTATCTGAATGTTCGTTTGGTCTCTAGGAATAAAAAGGCACAAATTTCAGTTCATTTATAATTTATTTCCAGGTTTTAGTAGCATTTATTTTTAATCAGTCACTGATAAGAAATGAATAAAGCACATTCACTCTGAAACACAAAATAACCTAGAAAAATGGAAACAGAGCACAGTGACAGCATGAAACTACACCAACAGACTGACAGTCCTTCTTGGCTTCTCTGCACTTTGTTCAGCGTTAGCGATGTTTGCCGGTGCGGTTGAAGCGTCTGTAGAGGAAGCGTATCCTCTTTTCCAAGTTGTGCCTGTCCTGAGTCATCATTCTGTCTCCCACCATCTTCTTTTTTCTAATTGCCCGCTGCAGTTCATTACCTTTGAAAGCTTTCAACCAGCAGGGGGCCACAATTAGGTCTTTAGGATGAGCTTTAAAGTCCCCTGCAGAAAAAGCATGAAGAGAGAGACAGAGGTAATCTGAGAGCTGTGGGAGAGGCAAAATTAGTGAAATGAACATAAAGTCAAAGCAAGACACCATATCAGATAAAATGTCTGATCATCATAGACTAGTACAGCTAGGCTCAATCTCAGCGTATCTTTTTGCACCATCTCCTGTCAATTCACTGTGCAGATGTTGAGAACATTGTAAGACTGAATGCACACACACACACAAACACACACAGATTGTCAGCCCTTATAACAAGTTAAGTTACTCATGACTTAGAAACAGCAAACTAACCACCCGACACAGTTGTACAGTACATCCTCAGTTTTCCTGGATGCTGAGGACACTCACCCAAGATTCCTATGTTATCATAAACTCCATACATGCTCCTCTTCTCAGTCCATCTGTCCACCTTTTTGGGCTGAGGGATGGCGTGCATCCTGATTTGACAGCATGTACCTGAAAACAGCACACAGTAGCACAAAGTGCTGGTTTATGTTTGTGGAAAACAGCCAGTTTTGTTCTCTAAACAAATTGCAGATTACTTGATTTACTCATTCACATGAAATTAATCAAATTAGACCGTTTAAATAAAAAGCTAATGTACACTCTATGCACTATATTGTTCACAGAATCAGCATATATGTGCTTCCACACATACAGCACACATAACATTTCCTCTACTGACAGACAATTTAATTATTTGAAAAAGCATTTAACATCCAAGTTCCCAGAAAACTATAAGAATAACTGAACCAGGTAGCCATGCTGGAACAGATGTTTACTAATGACTGAATAGATACCAAAGAAGCTTTTCAAACACACTAGTGGGAAAAGTGTGATTCACGCACTGCAGGTTTGGTTTGATGGTTTGAATTTTTTCTGTTTCTAGTTAAGGAAAATATAACTGTTGTTCTTGACAGCAGAGGTCGCTCACGTCTTCAATTTCTATGTGAACCTCATTTTTTATCTTGTTTATTTGGTTCTGTGTAATTGCTCAGCGCTTTAAAACAGTCATGTTCATGTCGTGCTGCTCCGACTTTATTTGAACAAATAAAATGCGATTTTATTCGTAGGCAGTGCAACAAAGAACAAGCAGGTATTCTTTGTGGAGTCCACATAAATCTGATACCAGATGCGACAAACGCTCATATAAAAACAACCAAATATTTCAAGGCTTCGTCAAAACGAGCTCCATTGATACAGCCGATATTCCCTTTACTATCTCATCTTTATGTTATCTTAATAATATTCTACAAGTGTCTAACTCTTCCCAGTAAACAATTCATCATGCTATTGAATGGAACATGCTAAAACATTATGTGTTTGTCGGGCAGTGTTGGCCCATTTCTACTGAGCTGAGAGCGAATAAAAAGTGAGAATGGAGGGAATGATTCACTTTCATGAAAATCCATCACAGCAAGATAGCTTTAATGTCCTCTTTCTCACAGTTGATGAGGATGTTGATGAGAGGTAGTGGCGTTAACTAGTGGTTGTAAACACAACTAACTGGCAGTGACAGAGTGATGACAGGGTGGCTTAGGGTTGCAGTTTTACCGCCTCAGCTTCAAAGAAACAGCTCCGGGCTTCCGTGAATGACACTGAAGATATTTCTAAACAACAAACACTTGCTGTGGTGTGAATGTTTAATTATAATGTAGCTTATTGTTTATTTGACTGCACAGTTTGGATAATTTAACAGTTTTTTAAAGTATATATCGTATGTTAATGTCCAAGGTCCTATACTGTGTGTTTCTTTTGTATTGACTGAACAACTAACATGTGATTTTAGTTAGTTACTTATACAAACACTACTCTACTGACCTCACAGATCAGCAACAACAGGCACAGCTCTCATACGTGAGCAATGCGAGACCATCACTTAAATAATTAAGTCTCACAATCCTCCCATAATTCTCCGGTGTGCCTATTGGGTTTTGTAAGCCATTGGATGTCTAAATTTCCTTCTGGACCAATATAGTATATATGTATGGCAATTTTTTTATTTGTCTAATGTAAACAAATGTAAAGTAACCGATCTCAAACAAAAATATTTGATTTCTAATTTCAGTTGGGATGTAATTTTGGCAGTTCGAGTACCAACAAAAGGTGTCGGCAGCCCAAACTTGATGAAATGACTGACTTCAAAATTATTCAAGTCAACATCAGACAAACTCGTCTGGGAAAGTTCTCAGTCATCCAGGTCCTTGTAGTCTAAGGAGCTGTAAAGAAAAAGGCATCTGGACTTCTTTAGGTTGCTTTCAAGCAACCTAAAGAAGTCCAGACGCCTAGACATCAGACAAACTTACAAATTCTCTTGCAAAATGGATTGCTCTGGACTGTAGACCACTATCAGTGGTAGCAGATAGGGGGTTAGAAAATGTGCTACAGTTAGCGTTAGCTGATCCAACTTTCCAACTGCCGTACAGAAAGATTATTTCAAGAAAAATTCAGCAGCTTTATGACACTGAAAAAAAGTAAAATAAGATGGATTTCAGAAAGCGGACTTTTTGGCTCTTACTGGAGTTCATTGGACTTCCATTAGTAATTCTAATTACGCTGAAGTCACTGCACATATTGTTGATTTGAAAAACCGGACATGCAATCTACAGTCTTTTGCCCCGACTGTGGAGAAGACAAACACCAGAAACTACACTGAAAACTCTGCCGAGCAGTTTCTCTCTGGAGCAGGGGAATGAGGAATTCAACAAAAGGTCAACACAATTGGAACAGACAGCGCACGAACCACGGTGGTTGCAGCAAAACACCTCCCATTCCAAGACAGTGGGGGCTGGGGCAACAGAAAGAGCCACTCATACAGGATGTTTCCACACGGTGGAATTCAACGCTGAATATGGATTCTCGTCTACTAAAGAATCAAGAGGCTGTTTTTGCTGCTTTAGACAAACATAAGCACAAGCTGAAATACTGGTGACTGTCCTTCAGCCATGCAGGTAAATAAAACTATTAACTTATTGTTCCCGTTTATTTAAAAACCTCTATAGGTGACAGTTATTGTGTAGATTAATAATTACTTTCTTGAACTGTCTACTACAGGTTTGTGACTGAGCTTCTTGGAAGTGAGACATCAGTCTCAGTGGTTTTACCTGCTTTCTGCCCATCTGCATCACACCATGGAGGTCTCCCATGATGTCTCAAGCTACATGTTGAAATTTAAGACTATGCAGTTGTGGTGGTCCAGTCGAGCAGGGACCCACCCACAGCTCTCTGTCCTGGCCTGCAAATATTTGATTAGTCCTGGCACTTCTGTTCCATGTGAGAGACTGTTCTCACTTGCAGGTCACATAGTAACAAAAAGGAGAGCGATATATATATTTAGCTGTAAAACTGAGCATAAACCTCAATAACTTCTGATGGACACCCACTAAGGTGAGAAAAGAGAAACACGGGGTCTAATAGGGGTCTAAGGAGGAAGTACAATTAAACAACAATTAAAATCCCTATACAACTTTGAAAGCTTGATTTCATGAGATCACATCCCTACTATAGTTTGAGTTTCACTTGTTTTTCTGCTAATAAAATCAAGGTGAAATCAAAAAATTGCATGCATATGCACAATGTCACACTCACCCATTCATACCAACATTCGTACACGCATTTTTTTTTAATCTGTGCTAAGTACATTCTCTTCTTTCCGAGGATACTTTGACGTGTAGACGGAAGCAATCGGGAATCGAACCAGAAACCTTTCGATTAGTGGACGACTTGCTTTACTTCCTGAGTCACGATACTAAGACCAGTTGCTGATGGAACCAGTGAGATCACTCACCTGTAGAAATGGTCCTGACGGTCTGACAGAAGGACGCCCCAGCTCTCAGCAGACCTCCCAGCAGAGACATGTCCACAGTTTTCTGCTATAAGTTGTTAACAGATCATTCAGATTAAACCGGAAGTGAACGTTTATAAAATTCAATGTATTTTTAAAGTTTACTTTTCTTTCTTTAAATACGGCATCAGTTTCTTTAACCATCTTTACAGTGACCCTGAGCTTTAGCTTCAGCTAGCACATTACATCGAAGTCAGTGTTTCGACCATTACCTGTTTTCACGCGTGTTCACAATCTTATGCCACTCGAGTCCTTTGTTTATATCGCAGCCAAGGATCACTGACGGAGATGTAACGTTTTAAAATGTTTGTTATTGACGCTTCGACATGCTCCGTGTGGCGGCTTCCATCTTTACTCTGTGTCCCATAATTCAACGCGGCGGTACCGTACTGTCTTTAGAGAAGCGCAAAGGAAGACTTTCATTGTCTTTTAACTTTTCACTACTATTTTTACCCAGTAGAGGGAGATAGGCTTGTCAATACCAGAGTAAATAGGCAGGTAAAGTTTATTTACAAAGCGCTGTATACAGACAACTGGGAATAAATACAAAGAAAGTTACAGAAGATTAAAACTGTTAAAAGTAATAGGAGATTTAAAACAAGAGACAATAAAAATAACAACAGAAGAACATCAATAAAAGGCCAGACTTAGTTCTTAAAGGAGTCCACGAAGCATTAAGCCTTTTAATATATCTAAATTTAAACAAATGTTAGGTAAGGAGAAATCAGAAATTGGACAGAATGGCACAAATTAGGATTTAGTTATGTGAAATATGTTTAACATCTGTTGTATCAACTTTTTGAACAAAACAGAATTAAAATTAAATGCCTTTTTTTGTCTCTCTACAGATAATGAGCATCTTCCTGTGCCAGGCACAGTTGAGACAAGCAGAAAACGTCAAGTAACTTCTCTAAAAGCCTATCTAGGGATATAAATTAGAAAAACAAGGACAGGTATAAGTTAAAATCCACACACATTTATGAATTACAAGAAACATGCACACAAATATCCATTGTGCAGTCCCTAATGATATTGCACAGGATGCTGTGCGCTGTGGCAGTATGCAATGTAATGCAGGCCTTAATTGATCTCTAGCACCATCCGAGTGGCAGCAGAATGAAAAGGTGAGAAGAGTCCTTGGTGATGTTTGTGGCACGACATTAGCACTGGGTCCTCTAAACCACCTACAGTGCTGGTAGCTGGATGAATGTGGTTTTCTTTCCTGATGTTGTGTTTCTGTTAAGAGCCTTTTATCAGCTCCAGTGCAGCTGCCATTTCACATCAAAATGCCATAGTTGAGTAGAAGGACACCATCAGCCGTTTGGTCAGCTTGGTTCTCTTCACTGTCCTAAAGAAACAGCTCTGCATAGTTTTCTTAAAGGACTGGGAACTATTTGTGCCGAGGAATTTAAAGTTGGAACACTGTCCACATTGTCTCCACCTTTGTTTAATGAAGCAGGATCCTCTTTCTGTCTCGTTTTGGAGGGTTTAAATGCCAGGATATCGATGGAACAGCATCAGCCACTTTGCAAATCAGGCCTGTAAGCAGCCTCATAACAATTATGTGAAACCATAGTGGTGTCATCTGCTAGCTTGGTGCAGTGGGTTGGTGTGAAATCGTGGGTGCACAAGGAGTACAGAAGCATGTTTAGCTTGCAGCCTTGAGGGGCTTCTGTGCTGGGAAACTGTTGCAGTTTTGTTATGAAACATCTGCATGTGAAGTCTATGAGAAACATAAATATATACGTGTCCTTTTGTTCACATTCAGCTGCCCTCCTTAAAGTTCATACAAAACTGGACTTTGTGGTAAAAAGGGACTGAAAAGAAGAAAAGTAGACAGGTTACCTCTTGCACTGAAAAAAACATCTGGGGGGGGGGGGGGGGGAGTTTTTTTAAAAAAAAAAAAAGGTTGGTTGGAGT
>VUQR01036572.1:45996-61474 GCA_015108515.1 Hemichromis elongatus
GGAAGAAAGAAAAGGGGGGGGGGGGGGGGGGGGGGGGGTACATTTTATTGCAAACCTCATTAGTGCTATTGTGAATCAGACAATCATTGCAGGCTAAGCAGCCTATTAAAATTTTAATATCATTTAGCTTTTCTCATTTTTTGAATGAAAAGAAAAAAACCCCAATATAACACAACAACACATCAGTAACACAATCTACAGTCTGATTAAAAACTAACAAACTTATTGCAGGAATTCTGCATTTGTGGTATTTGGTTGGTGTGCCTTAAAAAAAGGCAAAAACCACAAATTGATTGATGAGATTTGGTGCTGAGCCTGCAGCTGCAAACATTCAGGCTGTTTTTGCCTATTTTGCCTTTTCTCTCTCTCATTCACACACGCACTCGGGCTCAGATGACATCAGTGACAGATGCGGATACTTTCAGTCTTACTGTTGCAAAGAGCTAAATGGAATATTTTGTCTTTTTCAAAGAAATAAGTCAAGCAGAGTTGATCTTAGTCTGTATTTCATTATTGGTAATGTGGCAGACACTATGTGGAAATTTAGACCAAACAAAACATCATCAAACATTAGATTCCATTCACATTTAGCATAACCACAGAGCAGTACTCTGTGCAGACAAGGCTTACAGCTTTACTGTAAACATGCAACATTAATTTAACTTCAATTTAGATTAAATGTGCAAAACAAAACAAAAAACAATAAAAAGTTTTAAAAAGTGCAACATTTTTTAGAGTTTGTGTATATATTTTGAGGTATTGCTTAAAAAACAGGAATCAGATATTTTTCAGCAAGCCTAAAATTTAATTTTGGAAAAACATTTTGCGACACACTTGGTTTTTGCATCACAGTACAGCATTAAGTTCCCATACACTGTTGCTCTTGATGTCGGCGCAAATAAAATGCTGACATAAGAAAATGTAAAAAATTTCTCAGCAGAGCCGTGTGTTTTATCTGCACTGTGCTTCCTGCCAGTAAAACTCAGTGCAAAGATATTTCAGCACAAGCAAATACAGAATTATGACCCTGCTATAATTCAGTCAGTTACTGATATTAAACCACAGAACTATCGATAATAACTGAAAGCATTCATTCTCCATTACAGGTTGCTAAAGGCTGCTGTGAGTTTAGAACATGGGCAACGAGGAGAGATAATGCAGTAAACTCTTGACATGGGAACAATCTACTCATCTGCTGTACTCGTACAGAAGAGGTCTGATTTGACTATTTTCCAAATTCATCTCTATTAGCATATTCATCTGCATCCCTTCAAGCTCAAAGAGCAGTAGTTTCCATGTGAGGGGTGTTTTCCTTCAGAGTAATTTCATCACATATTCAGATACAGTGGAGATGAATAAACGGCAGCTGAGGGAAAGACCACCTCACAGCAGAGTGAATAATATGCTGAGAGCCCCCCCCCCCCGCTGTGACACAGTTTTCTCAGGGTGTTTTTCAAACCAAAGCCTTAAGATCAAATAAACAAAACAGTGATTTTGATTTGAAGGCCAGTGAAGGAAGTTCAGTCTGGATGAGATGAAAGGATTACAATATCAGTCACACAAAAGTCACATGGCTCTTACCAAGGAAAATGTCTTACCGAGATGAAGAAAAACAGCCCTGAGGTTTCACCCACATGTTCTCAGGTATATCTGGTATATCTGGGTAACTGTCTTAGTTTCTCTTTCTATGCATGCATGCATGCATCTATCTATCTATCTATCTATCTATCTATCTATCTATCTATCTATCTATCTATCTATCTATCTATCTATCTATCTATCTATCTATCTATCTATCTATCTATCTATCTATCTATCTATCTATGTTAATAAAAGAAACTACTCTATGTCCGATTCAGGACACACACGGGTGTATTTATGCTTTTGTCTAGCCTCTATTCAGTGTTTTCGATTGTCTCGTACTGACGTGGTGATTAATGAATAGAGGATTGGAAATAACCAACAGATATTAAACAGAAAATTTGTAATTATTTAACTCTACAGCACAGTGAAAAGCAACACAGAGAAATAGCTCTAAAGGTAAAACAGACTGTATATATTTATTATATTGACACCCCACCTGCAGCAGCAATTCTTTGTGTGGTACATATACATGTTTTCACACACAATATCAGACACAACAAAAATAAAATGGCACTTTGTCAAAGCAAACCCCGTTTAACAGCATTTAACAGCATCACTTCTCAGGTGGCTGAAGTATTCAGTGAAGCAGGCAGACATTCCCTTTACTGTATCATTTCCGTGTTATCTTAATTATCTCCTACAAGTGTCTAACACTAGCTGTAATCTGCGTATTTCCTCTAACCTGACAGTATTCCCTGTGAGCATTTCATCTTGATATTGAATGGAATATGCTAAAATATTACGTGTTTGCCTGGCAGTGTAGGCCCGCTTCTACTGAGCTGAGAGCGACTAAAAAATTAGAATGGAGGGAATGATTCACTTTCATGAATATCCATCACAAGAAGATACCATAAATGTCCTCATTCTCAAACTGGAGACGACGATAATCATCATGAGCAGTGGAGTTAACTAGTGGTTGTAAACACAACTAACTGGCAGTGACGAGGTGATGACAAGGTAGTTTGGTGTTGCAGTTTTGCCATCTCGGTTTCAAAACAGCAACTTGAGCTTCCGTGAATGATGATGAGGATATTATAAACACTTGCTGTGGAGTTAATGGTTTATGTACAGATTATTGTTTATTTGGCCCCAAAGTTTGTGTAACTTAAGTGACTTTCTGGTATAAATACAGAATATCTTACTGTCTATGGTCCCACACTGTATGTTTCTTGTGTATTCATTGGTTTTAAAATTCAGTAATCTAACATACTTTTACAGAGTGTTTGACGCAAAAGAAACAGGAAATACATTAGAGAGAATCCGTGGGAGGAAGTGGGGCTCCCTGTTTACATCTCTGTCTTATAGTTTCCAGGCTGAGAAAGAAAGACCGCAACAACGCTTGGCGTGTAGCTGAAGTCACATGATCAGCAAAGGAACTACCAGATAGCCTGCCTCCGATACCTAACCACGGCTGATATATAAACCTCTTCAACCCACATCGCAAAAACATACCAGAAAAGGCAGAGCTTGGAGAGAAAGACAGAGTTTAAGAGTTTGTGGATACCAAAACCAAAATGAACAAAACAAAATTGTTGGATTTTTTAATCTTTGGGGTGGTTTCCATTCTTATAACAGGTAACCGTACGATCAATTTAAGAGCAAATCTGCGCTGAAATACCCTTTTTTTAAAAAAAAATTAAAGTTAATTTCATGTTTTTCTTCACACAGGAGCCAGATGTGAGGTGATGCACAGCGAGGTATTTGCTGCAGAAGGCTCGCAGGTTGTACTACCCTGTAAATACCCTGCAATACTGATCAACAATCCACCTGCGATTGTGTGGAGTCATATGGAGAAAGGGTAAGATGAAACTTCATTTAAAAAATGTTGCTATTCTCTTTCAGTTTTCATAGAGATTAACCAGCTTTAACCCCTTAAACACCAACAAACTCCCTCTTCATTCGATATAAGAGACTTGTATCTTTGTTCTGATGACTCTGGATTGTTGTGATTCCACTTCATCCACAGCACTATTTGGAGGAAGGAACGGAACGGGCTGGAATACCGCGGCTCTCGATGGTCTCAACGTGTGCAGTGCCCCCACTCCCAGGTTGAAAGTGGCACCTTCAGCCTTCAGATAAACAACGTGACAGAGGAGGATGTTGGGCTTTATTCCTGTAAAGTGGACCTTAAAAACCAAGTTATTGAAAAGCAAGTCATGCTGAGACTCATTAAAGGTAAGAAGCACTAATCGAGCCAGCCTTCACTCACTAATTCCAAAAGACCACAGAGCTTTTTACCAAATAAAGTCATATTTATTTGATATAAAAGTCTGACCAATAAAATGAATATTATAACATCTGTAGTATCTAGTATTTACTGTAAATTGACAGAAATCTCGCTTGCTTCATTTACAGTGTCCTTTTCTGTACTGGCTCCTCTTTCTGGGACCAACACTGTACTCTCTTGTGCTTTGATACCCTGGCGTCATGGAGTCTTTGTGGAGTGGATGTTAAACAACAATCCATATTGGCCTCATCGGACTCAGGCTAAAACCCGCTTGCGTGATGGCAAAGTTTCAAAGGTTTTAACAGCCACAGAGAAAGAGAGCGGAACCTGGACCTGCGTCATGACGTTCGAAGGAGAAAAGAGCCAAGCTTCAGCAGCTCTGGCTGTGAAAGGTGAAATGTTAAGCTAGACAGCTGCTCTATGAAGCCGTTGGATAAAGCATTTTGTGCTCTTAACACTTTTCTTTCTTTCTTTCCTGCACAGGAATCATCCAACCACCCAAAGACAATGCCAAGGTTTATGCTACTGTGGGGTCTCCGGTCACTCTCCCCTGTGTTTTCTCCCCTGGTTTAAGCCCTTTGACAGTAAGATGGGAGAAAATAAATCCTGTGTCTCCATCCACTCGCGATCTCCAACTTCTTTCTTTGCCTTCGTCCTCATCACCTGCTCGGCTCCGCTGGGAGAAGTCTATCCGTATTAGTGAGGTCACATATGAGGACGAAGGCAAGTACAGATGTGGTGGGAACGTAGAAAAGCAAAGGCTGACTCGGACTTTGCAGCTTGTTGTTGCTAAAGGTAAGTTTCTGCTCTTTCAGTTTGAGGGAAAATCCACCACACTCTTATTTTTGATATAAAATAATTTCTCGTTTCTTTTTCAGTCATCCGCTTAAAGCAAAAATACTCCACAACGCTGACCTGCCAGCTGAGCGATGCGAGCGAGGTCACCAAATATGTGTGGGCTCATGCGACTTACGATGAAAATGGCACCAGGATTCTTGGATCAACCCAGGAGACGCAGAATATAACCATTAGCGACGGGTCAGAGGAGAGCTGGGGCGAATGGACGTGTAATTTCTATGGGAAAGACGGCCTTTTGGGAAACGTGACATACAATGTTCATCTGATGAGTAAGTTCTCAGTTTTGGTGTTTTTCTACTACTTTATCTGCTGAAAAATAAATATTAATGACAAATTAAAAAAGAAAATTAAAACCTCTTTTTTCTTCTTGCAGGTGGTCTGAGTGGAGCGAAATCCTCAAGTGTGTCAACTAACACCCCCACCGTGGTCGGACTCAGCTTTCTCCTCATTGTTCTGCTCCTCATTGTGGCTCAGATGTACAAGAACCACCAAAGGGTAAAAAGCTGAATTTCATCCAAAATTTGTGATTTTAAAAGAGCGCACAGATTAAATATTAAAGCGTGCATTCACAGATTATATCTGTATGGATTACCTCAAATAACGCTGTACATCTGTTCCCCACAGAGGAAAAGGATCTTTCAGTATCCCGCCCTGGAGACCATTGTTCATACCATCTCCAATGAGCGGGAGGAGAGAGAAAGAAACCGGGAGAAAAACTAAGGACACATAAAATTCGAGGCTTCGCTGGAAGAATTTCAGAGCACTAAATTAAAGCAAAATCTCTCGCCGCCTGCAATATATTGAGAGACTCTTGTTTACACAGATTTTGTATATATTTTCAGAGCAGATACTGTAGCAATGCTGTTTCATTCAAACAAAAAAATGAAATGCATGATATCCTGTGTTTCAGCTGTGCGTGTTTTTAATGGTTGTGTGTGTGACGATTTATATTTGCTTTTAAATGACAAACAGAACAAACTGCTTTACCAATAAAGTGCATTTAACAGAAACAAATCTATTTTTATTTATTACACTTATGTACAGTCGAATTCCTGTTTGTGAGTGGCAGAGAACTACTGGTGCTCATATAAATAAAATACACAGCAACTTAGAAAAAAAGTTTCAGTTTATTTACATCAAGCTCTATAAAGCAAACACTGACTATATTTATCACTATTTTACATTCACTGCAGAAAAATTAATGGTCCAAAATTCAGACATTAAGGACCGATGTGCTACAAGTAAAATATTTGTGCAAAGAAGTAACTTTTGTAAATCTCCTTTCACTCTTTAGATTTTTTTTTTTACTTTTTATATAAAGTCTACTGTCCTTGTCAATTCATTGCTCTGAAATTAGGATTCACAGACTAAATTTTTAGCCATCTCACTGCGACTGACCTCAGCCAGCTGGCTGGCAGTTTAGTTTAATGGTGAAATCACTCTGCGATGCCGCTTCAGCGCTACACCTGGCTGCACTCGCCATCTTCTTGCTCCGACAGTTCACCAATACCATACAGGGCCAAAGAACGGTTGAATTCTTCCAGAAAGCCATTTTTGGAAGGAAGTAAACGATCATTAACTTCTTTATCATCAAAGCACCATCCCCACCAGTCCACATTTTCACCATCTATAAACACACTGAAAGGAGAAAACAGAAGGTCAAAGGTCATCCTTCTTTCAACATTTAGTGGGTCACAATGAGATGACCTCTTAGAGAGCTTTTGGTCTACCTAAGACTAGTTGGATGACGCGTTTCGAATGAGCACATTTATATAAAGCAATGTGCTTTCAGTGACAAAATAAAGACAAGCATGCAGAATGTCCAGTTTTACCATTAAAACATATTAATTGATGCATTAAGGTGCACATCACTTTGAGTGTTAACCTGCAAAAACACGGGCTTCAAGTGTTAACTGAATCTATAACTATATTAAATTTGATTTTATATTACTAATTTGATTCTGAAGAGTTGCTACTAATGTTATTAAACTGATGTAGAGGAGGCTATTTTAATTAACGGAGCAGTGAAGAAGAAGTTTAAAATAGCAGAAAATGGAAATAACAAAAAAAACACAGTATAATTAAGTTTATATTTCAGTACTTATATCTATGTTATCTATAGCATGTAGAATGATATATTAATACATGTTATATAGATAATATATGTTACATAATACGTGTTATAATGTATAACTTGCATCATGTATAATGTTATGTATTACAATCCACAGTGTTATATTGTCAGAACACTAAATTAAAATAAGTGTTTGAACAATACTTGAGGAATTATACATACTGTTTACTAAACAAAAGAACAATATTCAAAATACAGAAAATATTAAATAAATCATATTTTAGGAGTGCTGCTGACTGCGGCATAAAAACCTCATTTTAAAACAAGAAAGCTGTTTTTTTCTCAGTGTTTTGTGAGAACAAAATTTGCTTCATTATTATTCATTATGTTAATTAAAACCCAAGCGCGCTTATAGTGCACTGAGGTTAGAGACAGTAATTTGAAGTTTCCACTGTAACAGAACAGTCTATTCGTTGCCAGCCTACACATCACTGAAAACTCATTTAAAGATTAGAAGCTTGATGGGCTTAAAGATGCATTTTCCGATTAAACGAAGCAACGCATGCAAACTCTGTCCACTATTTTAAGTCAGTGAGTTTTTTTAGTTAAATGTCTGATCTGCACTACAGCGTAAACTATTTGCTTCAGCGCAGAAATTCAGTATGTGGGGCACATGAGAGAAAGCACCCCACCCGACCCCACTGTGGTCTTCACTGCGGTAAGAGCAGTATGCAGCAGAAATCAGCAACATGAGCAGCAGCATTATGAAGGCACAAATACTGCAATATCACTTCAAATGTCACTGGAAATTTTAATCTTTTTTGAACGTTATGGAAAACTGTGGCTTTAAAGGCTCAACTTTCTCTGTTTCATCTTGATAACCCGGCTAGTCTGAGGAACGCTTTTATACCCATAATGATCTAAAGATAAAATAAGTAATGCAAAAGCAAATCTTATGAGTTGACAGGATAGGTGCATGTTTTCTCTGTTGGTTGTCTGATGTGCGCTGTGCTTATCTTGGACTCTGCTAGAGTAGCTTTGCATGATTCGCGGTTCAAAATAGGCCTTATTCATCTTCTACTGCGCTTTGGTGGAGCCTGAGTCTGAAATAAGTCAGCTTTCTTCGGATCAGCGCCTCTAAAAAATAGACATTTTCTGAACAGCAGGTGGGTGGGGCGGATGCTCTTACAGTCAGTGCTGTGTGCCTATTAGGAATTTGACGTCATTTGTAGACTGAAATGAATATTTAGAGCGAAACAAAAGCCCGAGCTTGCGTTTCACGGGGATAACATAAGCGAAAGAAAATAAGGAGAAGGGTAAAAGGTCTGTTTTAAATCAAATGTGAAACAAGGGGACTTATTACTGTTATTACTGTTAGATACTAACCTGTTCCCCTGGTCATCTTCATCTCCATCTACCAGCTGCTCCTTCCATCTTGTACTCACGCTGAGGGCCTTGGGTCTTGTTACTTCCACTTCCTCTAAGTCTGTGTCTCTGTCTCCGTCACTGTGTTGCGGCGAAGATGTGGCAGAAAATGAGGGAGAAGGGTATCGTGACCTCAGATTTGTTGTTTTTAAATTTCTGTCTTTTTTTAATCCTCCTCTCCCCCTCTCTCGATCCTTTGCTCTTTCTAAAAGGCCCTCCAGTCGTGAGGAATGTTCATCCTCTGCTTGGGGTTGCGCGTGTAAGCTGCTGGAGGGCGGGCGAAGTCTGGCTTTTCCTTTTGGTTTTATGTTGGAAACGGAGGAACTTCTGTGGGTTTTTATTTTGGGCTTTTTGTTTTCAAACTTTGTGTCTGGCAGCTCAGATTCAGAGAAGGCTTGGGAATCAGAAAAGACTCTATCATTCCAAAACATGTCTTGGTTTGAATTTAGGGAGCCCAGTTTAAGCACCTGCTGTGGATTAGATTGGCCAGACGTGTAGGTAGGAAGAGAGTTTCTTTTCAGCTTTGGGTTGTATTCTGAGTTCAAATTAGAGGAAGAGTAGTTGTTTGAAGGAGCTCCAGTTTGTTCCAAACTCTGAAAAAACTGCTTAGTTGTGCGAAAAGTGGCTGGATTTGTGCTGACTGGTCTCCTCCGTTTTATCCCAGGTGAGTTTATATTTCTGGAGACCCACACCTGTTGCGGTGACTCAGCGTCTCCAAACACGCTGCCACTGGAATTTCTCCTTGTCTCCTGGTTCACAGAGACCGAATCTGAGTCTTTTCTTGGTAATATTTCTTTTTGACTCTGCTGTCTTAAAAACTGAGGTCCCTTCATTATTATCGGCTGATTATTAGGTTGTAAAGTGTTCTCTTCATTTGTTGGGTAGTCAACATCTGGGAGTTCGCCTGGTAAAAAACTGTATTTTCTTACTGTGTTGTATTTAAATGGCTGTGCAGGACTTGTGTGAATGAAAGAATCCAGAGCAGGGGCAGACTGCACTCTGTGTGTCATAGTCCCGCTTTGCTCATCTGTTATCTGGGATTCAACAATTTTGTCTTCATCCTCCCCCTGGTTTCTACCTTGATCTTGTCTCGTTCCCATTTCTATCCATTCATGTCTGAATGCTGGTGGCTGAAGCGGTCTCCTCTTGCTCCCAAATTTGTGCTTATTATTGGGCATTTTTATTACTTTGTCAGTGGGCTCTGTGTACCAAAAAGGTAACTCCGTTATGTTAGTGGTCATCTCATCTGGAGATTGATACTGTTCCAGCTCTGCCGACCCATTTATCGTATTAGAGACAAAAGTATCATCAGTGGATTCGTCCATGGAGGTCTCCATTCCCGGCTCTGCAACAAGTTGTTCTTCTGTCTCCACATCATCTGTCATTGCTTCTTTAACAGGGTTTTCATCTTGCTGGTTCAGTTTTAAAGTCTCCAGTCTGTTGCGCTCTGTTTCTCTCAACTGCCTCAGTGTTTCCTAACAAATCATCCAAAGAAAAAAAACAGGGGACTCAACTGGTTCACACATAAAAAGACCCATTTACCACCTACCGGACCACACATTTCCACCAAAAGGCTGAAACTACTGTCGTCAGTCTCTACCGAAGGAGCTACGACATGAAATTCATAAATGGCTTACAAATGCAGCCCACAGATTCTATCTGCCATTCATTTTCCATGAAGTATCCCAAGTACTACTATTAATACTTCGTCAATACTATGTTTTAGCTCTTTATGAAACTGGATTGAATTGTGGGTTGGTACTTAAAAGGCACCTTTGAAGATAAAAGCCTAAATTTTTGACACGACTTTCTGAGGATAAAAATTAACTAGGATCTCCAGTTTGGGACAAATACACCAGAAAAATCTCCCAATCTGGGGCAGTACAAAATAAAATCATACATTCTTGTAAAGTCTTTAACAGGACCTAAAATTAAATTCTTCATCATAAATGCACAGTCACTTCACATACTGACCTTTTTCCACTGCTCTACATACCACTGACATAGACTGGCTAACAACAAGAGCATCCGCTTAAGCTGAGACAAAACATAACTCAAGTGCACAACAATACATTTCCACTGAGAAGATGGAACATTATGCAAAGCAGGACAGTAAAACTTAGGCATGCAGCTTTGCAGCTTTCTGTTCTAACAGGTGACCACAAAGTGACTTTTATCCAACCTTCCATTTATCCTCAGTGCACAGCAACTGTTCTGGTCCCCTCCCCAAATGGACCACAGACAGATTTCAAAATTTCTTGCATTGTTTTTGTTACCGTGGCTTGGTGGATGGTGGACACCCATTTGGAGCAACTCTCTGAGGCGCTGGCAACAAGTATGACAACATTCATAGCGCTCTGAAGCTCACCGACCTCCACAAGGAGAAAAGAATCTGAGAGAAGCAGGCAGACAGTTAGATTACTAATTTTTAAAATAATTAATTAACTACTCCCAAGTGTCTCAGCTCTGGTATAAAAGAACGTGTTACACACAGCCATCTTTCAGCGGTATGCAGTATGTCCTGTCGAGGGCCATAGGAGGTCGAAACACCTTCAGCCGCTCGGTTTTCTTCTGGACTTTGGTGAGCAGAAGCACATCTGAGAAAAGCAGAGCCACCAACTCCAGCTACATCATACCAAGAAAAGGGGAAAAACTATATTAAAAATTAAGTTCTGAGGAAAGCAAAATAAAATCATAATAATTAAGTGCAAATTTTTTGCTCACTTTACTGTCTTTCCTGCCTCGAACCTTCAAGTTTCCCTCCAGCAGCAGCTTGCGTAGATCTCTAGGACCTACACCTCTGATGGGGCACGTGAGGTCAAACTGGCAGATCTCTCGGACATGCTGTCAATGAAATCCACCTCATGTAAATATCAGTAGCATTTTAAAAGAAAAGAGCTAATATTGTTTTCAGTTTCCTGTTTACTACAAATACACGCTCTAGTGACTATAAACTCAACACTGACCTGCTGCATCTCACCAATACGTAACCCACTCTTGTGTGAATCCCACCATTTAGAAAACCACAACAATAAAACCAGGGCCCACAGAACTTAGTCATTACAGCACTGCATGCTTTACATCCACAAAACAAAGTACCTGCTACGTGTAAACACAGATACGGCATCTAAGCTCTTACATCTTTGAATGAAACCTTTTCTCTTCTCCAGATTTCAAGGCACATAACACATCAATGCACTTTTTTCACTTTTTTGTAATGCACTGTGTAGGCTTTTAAAATGTATGAAGTAAGACTGTTTATTTTTTGTTGTAAGGTCGATCAGTAGCCTACAAAATAGCTCCAAAGAACAGAAAAAACTGACAAAATGACAACAAAGATGTGTTTTACCCTGTCAATTTCCTCACTGAGTCCATCCACCTCATACCCCTCCAACCTCTGAGCGGAGATGTTGAGTGCATGCTGCTCATCTTTTAGTCGCAGGTAGTCATTGATATTTTCCAAAAAATCATTTGTACTGGACAACTGTTTAGGGGAACAGACAAAGAAGGCAAGTGTGACGTAATGAGTCGCATAGTGCATCTATAAAGGGAAAAACATTGTGCGGTGAATTAAAAAGGATTTTATTTAAAGGTATCTGATCCTCACCATGCCTCTGAGCGCGTGCTGCACGTGAGGGTCCTGAGTGTGTTTGAGCACAGCTTTGAGCAGCAGGGGATACTTTGTGATCCTCTGATGGGGTTTGGCCTGCATGTCTCCGAGACGCATCCGATAACCCTGAGGATGATTCTCTACCCACTGTAGAGGGCAACAAAAACACAAGAATATTAACTCAACCTGATGCTTTCAAAATAAAACTGATAGCCTGATAACAAAGTCTCTTAAATCTATCCAGTTAAGTCCGAGATTCATTGGAAAATTGCATATTTTCTGTAGTTTTGCCTCTGTACACCACCACAGTGGATGTTATGTGACTAAATGGCAGAATTTTAAGTTTAATTCAATGGGTTGAACAAAAAAATTAGACTATTTAGCAATTTTTAGAAAAATTTCTTTAAACGTGGACAAAGTGACAAACAGTTTCATGGCCAGGTTGGGTCTGATCTGTTGTTATTTCTTGATAATGAAGCAATAAATGCAGTTGATTCAAAGTTCCTAGTAATTTTGAATACGAGGCCCAAAGAGATGTCAGGGAAAGTGAAATAGATGTCACACAAGACAATTAAAGTGCATGATGACAGAATTATTTACACGTTTTAGACAAACGAGACCAACAACAACACAGCAACTAACCAGGTCAACAACATTGTCAAGGAGGTGGGTGTATCATTATCAACATCTGCCATCAACAGCCGCCTTCATGAATGCAAACATAGCAGGTTTACAACAATGTGCAAACCACTGGGTACGCTCAAGAACAGGAAGGACAGATTAGATTTTGCCAGAAAACTACATATACTCTCATCAGACTTGTCTGAATGCTACAAAGCCGATCAGGCAGGGCTTCATAGTGCAAATGGATAGAGACCCAAAGCAAACTGCAAAAGCAGCCCAAGAGTTTCTCAAGGCAAAGACATGGCATGTTCTGCGATGGTCAAGTCAGTCACATCTAACAGAACAGCTTTTCAGTTACCGAAGATAAAACAGAAAGCGGGAAAAAGCAAACAACAATCAGCTGCAACCGAATTTTGATTCACTGAAGGCCTGGCAGAGAATCTCAGTGGAGGAAACACGGCATTTAATGTACATGGGTTCTACACTTTTCTTTTGTTAAACCTTTTGATTTAAACCAAGTCCTGCTGTACTTCCACCATAAGTAACCGATGGAAGGAGCAGAATTAAGAAAAGTCACTTCAATAACGTAATTATTGTTTGATTAAAAACTCACTGTGGTGGTGTGCAGAGACAGAACTGAAAAAAACTTCTTTATCTAACAAATAAACTAAATATATTATTTAAACACACCTAAAATCGTCACCAAATGTGACTTCACACTGATTAAACAAGAAGGTGATGACAATTCACAGAAGTCTGATTTCTCTTTTTATTTTATCAATGAACTGCCAGAAGACTCAGTGACTAATATCTACAAAAGCCTCTAAAACCTTTTGAATGAAACTATAACTGGAAAAAAAAAACTTTAAATGAGTTATTTTTGTTTTAACAGCCACACCCTCATTGCCCAGTAACTGCTAGTTCTTGTTAAAGGAAGGCTTTAACTGTTAAACACAAGGCAGCACTAGCTGACTCTGCTGGAAATATGTACAAATATAGAACTGCTTTTAGTTTAAATATGATTGTGTTCATCTAAAGGTACTTTCTGGCTCGCCTGAGCAATGTTTGATTTGGCAGATGTTTACACCAGACACCCCCTCGCATCCCCACAAGGATTTGCTTCTTCTCTCAGGATCAAAGTGAGGATCTTTTGCCTGTTAGCCAAATGTAAACGGCAACACAACAGGGCTCATCATTTTATATAAAAAGCCTGTCAGGTGTTGGTTTTTAAATGCTTTGTGTAAGACGTGTTGCAAGTCACGCTCTTGTTGCAGTAACTTTTCCCATAAATCTTTGTGAACTAGATATCTTTTACACTGCTGTTAAGGCTGAATCATTTGGAGAAAACGTTGGTGCCCGTCAGGAAGCAGCTCTAAGAAGTCGCCCACAAGATTATGAAAACATTTCAAACCACAAAACACAACCAATAGCAACTGAACTGTCAGTCAGTCATTAAAATGAATTACATTCAAATAATAACTGGGTTAGTGTGGGAGAGCAATTCTTTGATCTTCAGATGCATAGAATGCATGCAGAGGCTGTATATGGATGTTACTGCTGCTTCACTGTACCTGGATGTAAGTGGAGAAAAGTGGGTTGCTCTCCATCTGCCTGCGTGAGAAGTCAAGATTGTTTTCCTCCTCCCAGCAGTAATCACGATAGGAAGAGAAGCGGTCATGAAACTGGGAACAAAAAGAAAAGGATAAGTCACTGTAAAGCCAAATCAGTATGCTTATCATTATTATTAATGATTCAGAGGTTAGCGCTAACTTTATCACCGCCATCTAGTTAAATATGCATTTTAACCCTTTATTACTTCACTTCACTCCAGAATGATGCACATGAAGAGTTTCAAATTTCCCTTTTGCATGCAAAAAGTTAGGCCCGTAATTTATTGGACAGTTTTTGCAGTTTTGCCTCTGTACACCACTGCAGTGAATTATTAATCAAATAATAAATATACCAAGCGGTTTTCACCTTGCTGTAAACTCTCTGTATTTAAATTCATCAAGGCGTCACTTGACGACATAGCCCTTGTATTTATTTTTTTTCCTGTCATGTTTGGTTCTTCAGCAAACAGCATTGTTGTCTGAAGACTAAGAAAGTGGATCATCACAGCCTTGCCATATTGGTCCATTTGACTGACCTTTGTTATTATTATTTATCTATTTTATATTTTTTAAGTTACTACAGACAGGACAGACATGACTGAGGGATAGGAGAGGGAGAAAGAAAGGGAAGGAAAGAAAAACAAAGGGGAAGAGGGACAGTGAGACACTAAAGACACTAAAAAAAAGAAATTTGCTGGATCACAAAAAATAAGCAAAAAGAGAGCAACGCAATATGGAGACAACAGCAATAACCTAGAAAAGTATAAGTAACAGTAAATACTGAATGTTATTGTGCAGGAGACAGGCGTCATTTTATTGTAGACCTTATTGTAGTACGCCTACCTCCCTGGAAGTGTTATTGACTTGGTTAAATGTTGTGAAGTTGTTTTTCCCTAACAATGAAAGTAATTCACTAATAATAATATAGAATAACAATATAATAATAATAATTATAAAAATAATTAACATTATAAGAAAAATAATCTTGTGATCATGCACTTTAGTTATCTTCCTTGGTCTTTGTGAACCGACTCAGTGGTTGAGCTGAGCTGGTTCACATAGTCATTATTTTTAAGAATATACCAGGTTGTTGAGTTGGCCACACCTAAAAACTTTGCATTATCTCTGATATTTTTAGAAATGTATTTCTTTACATATTGGTTTATTTATTATTGTCTTGGTTTTCTTTTCTTTTCTTTTTCAGTCCAGTTCAGACCTCCCTCACTTGCATCAACACCTCTTTGACTTTAGATGCTTTCTGGCGAGGTCTAACCTGTCCTTCCGGTTCTTGAGAGTAACCAGCGATTAGCATCTGTTTATAAATCGTCTATATTTACATTCAAGAAGGCGTAGATCTATATAATGATACCCCCCCCACCCACCCACCCCCCACACCCACCCCCCCC
>VUQR01036572.1:79256-93587 GCA_015108515.1 Hemichromis elongatus
TACAGTCAGAAGGAGATGAAAGACAGGAGGGGAAGAGAAAAAGGGTCTACGAAACCAACTATGAGGCAGCACTGGGGTTTAATATGAAGTTTGTGTTTACACAGTAATCCTGATAGGGTCTGCGGCACAGCCCACCGGCACACGAGGAGGCTGTTAAAGCAGACCATTTTCATGTCAGTGGAAAAAAAGAACAAAATACCCAAAAAGTAGCAAACAGCGGAAAGAGCAGAAATGTCATGTCCTATGTTATTATTACTCAGGGTTTTGTGCTGGTACAGGTGAACAAAACAGCATGTCGTGCCTTTTTTAAATGTCACCGTGGAAAACACAGACGAGAGAAAACACAGAACTGAGACCAATTTGAGTTTCTCGGTCTCAATTTTGGCTACATGAACATTTTAGCTGAATTTGACTTTTTTGTGTCTCAACCAAAAAGCCCTTTGTTTTTGTACATATCATAACCAAAGGGCTCACATACTTTTTTTTTTCCAAATTACAAATCAGATACATATAGACATTTAACATCTGACAAAACATGTACTTATTATTTATACACCTGCACATAAAAATCTATTTACATTTTCATGAGCAAAGGAAGGTGGGCGTTCAAAGTATCAAAGCACAAGAAGGGGCTTTATGTCAATTAACGGCTATGGAAATAATTCAGCCCACTCAAAAACTTTACATAATGATCCTGCAGAGCAGTGATATAAAAAGTGCTTCCGTGTCTTTGATCTTCGTTATGGTTTCAATGATCTGTTGGTCATTATGATAAGAGTTCGGATGTGTGGACTTCAGAGGGCTTCATGGAACAAAATGCTTGGTTACCTGTTCTCCATTGTTTACTACTCTGTATGTTAATGCTTCTTACTGCTCTCAGTGCATTTTAATTCATCATTATTAGACAGCAGAGTAAAACAGCGCTGGGCACACGTGTAAGAGTCGCTGCTAGCTGCTCCACATTCCTTGTGTTGTGACTTTGCAGTTACAGTGACTTATCGTGATAAGATTATAGTGACTGCAGCTGTGCATTTAATAATAATCTGTCTGGAAAAAGTGTATTTTAATTCTGCTTGTGGGCCGCTGTTGGCTGGTGAGCTTTTAAGACTCTACATGTTGTGCTATGTCCCTCTGTGACCCTAAATGCCACAAAATGATCTCTGTTTACGATTTTCACTTTGTGTGTTTGGTTTTGGGATGACTGTGACTCTTTGGAAGTCATATAAGTAGTTCGCTGCTTGCTAATTTGTGACATCAGATTGAGGTGTGCACACTAAAGCACCCTTTAAGAAAGACCTTGTTTCATCAAACTGAAATTCTCTAAAGAAGAAGCACCAGACGTGATAATATAACCGTCTTATGACTTAAAACCAGAATCTTTACCTGCCATGCCCAGTTTTGTGAGTCATTTCGCATTTTCAGTTTTATCACAAAGACATCCTTTGCAAACACTTTTAACTTTATCTGCCTGTAAATCCCTTTTAACAATGACCGTTTTTTTCCACAGCAAACATGGAGGTCAAGACAAACTGCAACGAGACTCATAACACCGTGTGCACATGTAGGGCTGGCTACAAATGCAAAGACCAAGACTGTAAAGAGTGTGTAGTGATACCAGCCACAGCCAAACCCACCGTCCCTCCATCTACTACTGGTAAGTGAGTCTTTCTCGGCACAGTCAACTAAATGTGAAACAATTGTTGACACGGTGGTTTATATTTATTCATTGCAGTGTTTTGTTTTGAATAGGGCCACGTGTAGCATTACATTCTCATTAAGGAGCTTTTTCATTTTGCATTCTTTAATTAATAAACGTACAGATTATCAGCGTAAAAGCACAAAAAATAACATCGGAGATGCGTTGCCCAAAGACATAACAACCTAATTTAACACTAACATGAAAAGGAATAACACAACAGATATGCTCCTGATTTCAAGATGAGCATCTTTTACACCAAAATGATTTTGGCGTCAGAAGTTGCCTGAGTGTACAGGCTGAACAACAAAAGGTCAGCAAATGCTCATTTTTAATGAGAAGTTACTTTTTTAATGAGAAGTTACTCATTTAACTACATCTGGAATTATAAAATAGTTTTTATTTAAAAATACTCCTGAGAACCCATGAGTTTGACTGCCTTATTTTATGAAAACAAGACAGAAAGTAGCTAAATGAAATAAGTCTGTTAAAAGAAACTGTTTATTTACATGTATGCACAAGAGCATTTACTAGCATGTTTGTCTGGATCCAGCACCTACAAACAAGGAAACATTCACACTCAAAAAAATATTCAGGCCCAAAATGTTAACTTTAAGTAATCTGATTACATGAAAACATTTTGTTACACAAGTATAATGTAAAATGTTCAAATTAATGGAATCTGGCCAAACTTACATTGAGCATTACAATTATTGTATTAATAAATAAACCTTTGACTTTATACAATTCAGTTGCATTTTGTGTTTATGAGGGCAAAGATTCTTTCTTGATTCTTGTGACCAAAATATGTCTCAAAGAAACTAAGATATCAACACAAAAGTACTAAGAGGATATTGTAAAGCAGCACCAACCAGCGCTGATATCAGATTAAGTCTGCACGACTTGCGTAAAGAAACCTAATCATAGATAGTCATCACCCACAACCCTACAGAGGTCAGTCAATACTATGTGACCTTTTAGCTTCTTTTAGCACATTGTTTCTAGCTCTTAAAGTCTCCATTTATGACATTAAATGCCTTTAACGCTAATGTCATCAACCCCTAAACCCACTGTGTCTGCGAGGGAGAAGTGTGCACTCTGAGGTGATAACATCAGTGTTTAAAACAAGAACAAATTACAAAATAAAATAACATATAAAATTTGTTATCGAATCGCATTTTTCATGAGACACAATGAAGAAATGTTGTTTACAACTTACAGCTTAAACTGCTGTGTTTTTTTTTTAATGATGGTTACATTTTGGCAATATCAGCACTTCACAAAGGTTAGGGAATTTACTAACTTCAAGTGAAGTGCTTGAGTTGCCTAAACCTAACCACAGAGGAGCGCACAGACACAGGTGAGAATGTGACAATTGTGCACTTTTCTTTTCTACCCCAACAGCCTCCTGGCAAGCTCTGCACAGCGCTTAAAAGAAATTTCCTTTCATGCCTCCATACCCCCTACAACGTAATTCAGTAACAGTTTAGTAATCTAAGAACACAAGTTCTAGGAGACAGGCAGGATTAGGGGTGCAGTGCATGAATCTGTTAAATGAGTCTTAATGTCATGTCCTGTGTTATTATTACTCAGGGTTCTGTATTAGAGCAGGTGAGCAAAACAGTCTGTTGTTTCTTTTTTTTTTTTAAATGTCACTGTAGAGAATGCAGAAAGCCTAGATGTGGCATGTGTTTTCCTGTACTGTAATCCTGCCTACATACAGTAATGTGGACAGGTCATAGCCAGACTCCCTAAAATGTTTCTGATTCAGCTGAAAGCGTTACATGACTAAAAATAATCCAAACAAATGAGCTGTAATAATGCTTGGAAGCTATTTGCATGTTCTCGCATCAATTAGCAACCGTTTGCTTCTTCTGCAGTAACCGTGGAGAAGGGTCACACACATTCAAAAAAACTTACTCACACACACACACACACGATGAAATAAGTTAATTATATATCAGCTGACATGATTCTAAATTCACACTTCCTGATCTGCTAAAAATGAGGGACAAAAGAGTGAGCTCACTGACACATCAAAACCTCAATAGTGTCATCTTGTCACTGACCTGATAATGCCTGTAGTGAACTTATAAGGTTCTCTTTTTTTTTAACGTTTCCCTCTAGTGGCAAGACCTGAAGTTACCACCACGCAGCTATCCCCTAAACCAATTGCAGGTAAAGTAGCCAAATTGTGTTGCCTGTAAAATGATTGAACTGATGTAAATGATGGAAACTAACTCTCTCATGTGTTATTATAGATACGGTGTGGTTCCTGGTGATAATTGCCCTCCTGTGTACAGGAATTGCACTGGTTGTTGTGACAAAAATTAAGCCGTTTCTAGTCTGGATTAGGTTCAGTCACGGTTAGTAAATTTCTTTCAAATCACTTAATATTTTTTCTTAGAACTTAAAGCTATAAATACTCCCAAATGATCAACTTTTTATTAAAAACACTCCCATCATTTCTTGCTGCTCAGGTTACTTCTTGGCTGAAAAACCTGCAACACAAGCTCCATGTGATGAAGAAGTGTCCAAGCCCGTCCAGGAAGTGTGTGGGAAATGTGACCAACCTATGTGCTAAAGACCAGATCTGGAATTTGGAGGAGCGAGAACCTGACAAGACACTCAGTGGAACGTCCCAGATGGAAAACATCTGTCTCTGCTTTTGGACATTTAAATGGAGCTAAACAGCACTCCGCGCCATGCTGATCAGTGAAATGCCAGAAGGTGCAGAGTTTGAGACTGATGCTGAGAGGACAAATGATCATTTTGGCGTCTGTGACTTTGAAATGTGTAAAATTGTGGCCGGTAAAAATCTTGGAACTCTGATAGGACAGAGGGGACACTGTGACAGTGAAAGGGAAGTATGTACTATTGTACATAAAGTCAAACATATTTCATGTATATCTACATAAATGTGCAGACATGTGTATTTCTATACACACACAGCTGCTTTTGTAGCCAGCTTTTAAATATCACATGTGGATGTTCTGCATACATTTTTTTTCTTCTATTTCTTTTTCATTTAAAATAAATTTAATTTGATTAAAATGACCTAATAAGTACCAAACATAGCTTTCAACACCTTGGATGGAATTCTTCGCACTGAACTAAAGGAGCTTTTTAAAAGTATATACAAGAGTTCTTAAATCATAACTTACAAAGAAGACCACTTTGCAGCTGTTCTTCCAAGATTTAATACATTTCTGAGGTGAGTGTTTTCCAGAAGCTGCAGAAACAAAGTCCGTGCACCAACAGCTTGCTGAAGGAAGATGAATATGATCCATACTCATCTGTGGTTTCAAAGTTTGTTGTATCCAAGTCTTCTGACATTTTTGAGATGCATCATAGAATCTCCTCTTTGGACATGTGGGAGTCTTTTCCCTGCTCCTGGGAAGGGAAGAAAATGGTGTCATTCTCTCCACTCCTCTCCTCCTCAGACAGATGAATGCTGGGAGAAGATGCAGGATGAAACACGGGACAGTTTCTCTCATCCTCTTCCTCTCTCCTCGCTCTCTCAGCTGTCTTCCCACATTCAGTCGTTGGCCCAACTTGGCCCGTAAATTGACTGAGCAAGCTAAAGATGACTGTGCCTGGATTGTGCACATGGACCGGCCCTACAGGGAGAAAACAAGAGCAGAGAATGCATTAAAGGATGTTTTTAGCAACCTATAGAGGTATATTAACCTACAATCTACAGAACACGACAACTAAGTGAAACTTGAATTCATAACGATATCACAGCTGCTTCTTTTTTATTCTAGCCTATTTTTTCGTGAGTGAGTCAAGCATTTCCCATAAAAAGTCTTTGTTTTACTCAGCTGTACCAAGATTGGCTGCTGAAGGTGTTGAGGGCTGCTGCTTTGTACTGAATGAGTCTCTGGGGAACTGATGAGTTGGCTCCTTTGACTTGTGAGAAGCACCTCGCACTTCCTACAGGAGAACACAACCATGAATTTGGCGCAAACAAAGGAAAAAGGATGTAATCTATGTAAACACATGAGAGTTCTTTAGACTTGTACCTCATTCCAGAGCTTTGCAATAGCTGAAAAAACAGTAGATTGAATAATGAGTAAAAGGAAACTGCTGTGTTTTCACATTTCATGAGTGGTGACTCAACCTGACTTAGCAAAAACAGTGAAGAACATATCAGCAAAGGGCATGATAACCCTATATTCACAGTAATTTCCACACTGAGCTTGTTAAATGTTTATTGTTTCTCAGAACTGATTCAATCACAGAGTTTGACAGAGGCAACAGAATATGAGGACTTCCTGGACGTAAACATCTTACTTTGCCTTATATATGTCTCATCTCTGGGACGACAGAGACAGAACAAGGTGAAAAAGGCCAAAGTTGCAATGACACCCAGTGGAATGAAAATAGCCAGGTAACTTTTGGCATGACCTAAAGGAGAAATGAAAACATGATTAGTGCTGTGTCTGAAATCTCTCTTTTACAGTGTAATGCATAAAAGTGTTAGCAGCTTTCTACATAAAAATCCAGAGAGAGTATTTTCCATTCATTTTGATTTCTTATCTTTCTCCCAGCTGAGAGTTCAGTCCAGTTCTTTCCATAGATGATTATTTAGATTAGCCTACTTAAAACTCATTCTTACAAAATCCAGTCAGGATTATTAGGATCTTTTTTCCTGTTTTCTTTTTGAACCTTGGGCTGGAGTTCAGAAAAGTTTGCACCCATAAGTAGATTTGGTGTGCAGTCATCCATGCTCACATGCACAGATGACAGATAAGAAAAATACAACATAATGGTGAAGTAAATAAAGTATAATAATAATAAATTCACTGTAGCTCTGTTGGCTCACAACAAAAGGCCCCGGGGCCTTTCTGTGTGTGTTGACTCCGTCTTCCTCCCACAGTCCAAAAACATACACACACTGAGGGTGGAGGTGTTTCTAAATTGGCTATAGGTGTGAATCTAAGTGTGATTTTTTTTTGTCTCTCTCTGCGATAACCTTGGCAACCTGTGCTTTGTGTACACCGCCTCACATGCTATGGTAGCTGGCATAGTCTACAGTGATGGATGGATGGTTAAATGTAGAATAACAAAGCTACTTGTTCATCTGAATGATGGCTGCTGGAACAAATCTGCTTTTAAGCGCTGTTGTTCTGTTCTTTGGGACCAGAAGCCTTCATCTAGATGGAAGAAATTAAAACTCACAATACAAAAAGTGCAAGTCATCAAAGCAAAAAAATAAAACCAGTCAATCGCTATACAGTAACTGTCTTGTAGCCCACAGAGATCCTGAGTTCATCTGTGGCTAACCAATTAGTGTGCTCGATCACTTAGCAGTTTCACTGAGTGAGTTTTTGTTATTCACAGATAAATATCCAAACCATGACACTAACCAAGAGGACAAAACAGACTCATTAAATCCCATCCATGCATTTTCTTCTGTTTATCTGATTCAGAGTGCGGTTGAACCCAGCTATCACTGGGTAAGAGACAGGGTACACCCTAGACAGGTCGACAGTGTCTTGCAAGGCTAACACAAAGAGAGAGGACAACCACTCACACTCGCATTCACACCTACAATGAATTCAGAAAAGACAGTAACCTCAGCTCATGCATCTCTTTGCAATGTGGATGGATGCCACAATAGCTGGAGAAAACCCACGCAGACACGGGGTGGACATGCAAACTCAACACACAAAGTTCAGTTTGGAGTCAACAGATGTTCTAAGATATTTATAAAACTGAACGCATTCAATGTGATTAGAGCATTTTATAAAATTAGTGAACATCTTCTGTCTTAATTTGGACTGGGTAGTCGTGTTATTCTGGGGCTTACTCACAATAACAAAGTTAATTTGCAGACTTTGAAAGGTCCTGTTTTCATGCTCTGACACATTTGTGTATCATACTATAAATATAATATTAAAGAGTGCACGAATCCCTGTGGGGTGCCAGTGAAGGAGCAGACCTGAGCACATCTGATCCCCACAGTGGGGACAAGGTTCATTTATACAGATTCAAAAGGTCAAGAATTCACCCCACAATATATTTTTTTCAATCAAATTGTTCTAAATGCCTCCTGATTAAAATATGAGGCTGACTTATGTTGAAGAGTGAAGAAAAAACAGCAAACTTTAATAGAGCATGAGAAATCAAGAAATTTTATCAAGTTTACTTTGGCATTTCGAGGCCCTATCTGTGGGCCTCAAAATGAACCCAAATCAAAGTGCCAAAAACTGCAGTTCTAATTGTTCATAGCTGGCAGTAAACAACTTAGTCACCATCACTGCCCCCGCCCTCCTCTGGACCCCTTCCCATTTTTAAACAGCCTATTGTTTTGTTTTCAGGGCTGATTTCCGGAGCTCTCTCCAGTAAGTGAATGTTGGTCGCTCTTGTGTTTCCGTCTAACCTTCACTTTCTATCAGTCTCTCTCAGACCTTTTGCCCTTTATCAGACAGTAGGACACAATTGTTTTTTTCTAGTTAGAGTTTCAACATTAACACCAACTGTTTCAATGTCAGAAATGTGTTGCTAGTAGCTACCAGGTACCAGCTACCATTTACACCGACACTAGCAGTTTTATAAGGCTGCCCTTTGGTGCAGTCAGGCTCATGACACTGCAGCTCTTTTCATGGTATCGGTTCAGCAGATATTTGATGATAAAGGTCTTTTGACTAAGTAGCAGTTTCACCTGATGATCATGTTAGAGTGATGGTTCTTAAACTGTGGGGTTCTCCCCGCTGACAGGCCACAGTGACACTGCAGCTGGAACAGGGACAACCATGTGAAAAATATTTTGTAATAAATGTCTGTGTGAAGGTCTCAGCCATCCATGTTTTGAGCAATCAAATTCAAAGAATTTGCGCTTCTTTTTTAGGTTTATGAAGGGTTTTGACCTCTTCACTTTTCAATAAACCTCTCAGAGGAGAGCTGAAACATCTTCATGAATCTAAAAAGAAGTTCAGCTGCCTTAAAAGCAAAAACCATAAAACAAGTTTATTACATATTTACTACAAATATTACTAAAATTCACCTTTTTATTCTAAACATTTAATTCCAATTCACTCTGTATGGCATTAACTTTTTTCCAACATGTGAACTAAGCACATTAGAAAAAGCTTGAGAACCAATGTAATAAAGGAAAATAAAATTTATCTCAAGGGCACCATGAACATCCTCACTGAATTTCATAGGACTTAATAGTTCCTGCGGAGGGAACGAGTGGCACTTTGGTACTCAACAAAGTCCTCGGAGGACCATGAATTGAAATAATGTGGTGGACCAGCTCTAACTGACATAACCTCCTATATCTTTTCAGGTTCCACTCTAATGGAAACAGTAAATATGCTCCAAGCACTCCTTTCCTTTCTTCCACATACACAGTCATTCAGTCTCACCTGGTGTGGGAATCGGCTCTTTGGTTGGGTGACACCTGCGTGAAGGAATAAAGTGTTAAATATTTTAAGTATTTCAAGTATGTGACTCCCCCCCTTCCCCCATGTGATAAAGGTAGTCTACAAAGTCTGAAATACATGTATAAAAATCTGTAATGCTTTCATGTAACACAGAGGTTCAGTGAAGTATTCAGTATTTACTGTATCAAGAGATATCTGAGGCTTACCCTGGAGATTGGCAGGGTCTGGGACGAGTGCTGCTATGTCCGGAGGAAACTGAGAAAGGCGCGTGTTTATCTCTGTCTGAGATCTCTGTAGTTGCTGCTTCTAGAGAATAAAACATCACCGGTTGGGTTTCAGACTTCAGAGGAAGAACAAACATCAAACACCATCTCACAGACCTGCCTGAGTTACTTTACATATTAAACAAGGGTAAAAGACAACACATGGGCTTCCTGTTGGCCCAGGGGTGAAGGTGCTGGTCATTAACTGTATTGTTCTAAGTTTGATTTATAACTAGAGACTTTGTTGCATACAGTTCTAATCTCTCTCTCTTCTTAGTTCCTGTCATTGTCCCCTTTATCACTGGGAGCATGAAATATCCCCACCAACACCAACATCCCACCACACACACACACACACACACACACACACTGTTTCTCAGAACTTGATAACCTGGTTCCACTGGAACAAAAGAAAAATCAGACCTAAAGTATAGCCTGCTTCCTTTTTTTACTCTTCAAGCTTTTACTGATGTAAAACTTGAAGAAAAATGTCTTTTTAGTTTAACGTCATTTGTTTATGGCTTGCAGGGGAGTCGCCCTCTGCTGGCTGTTACAAGGAATCCACAATTAGGCCACTTCTCCACTGGCTTCACTTTTCAGATCCATCATCTTTTATACAGTTAAATCCATAGTTTGTTGGACAGTGAAACAGTTTTTTTTCAGTTTTGCATCTGTATAACACAACAATGGATTTTAAATCAAATATGATGTGACTTAAAGGCAATTTTTTAGTTTTTTTTCCATGTTTTTTTTTTTTAAGTATTGTAATAGCTCTTTAGGAATACAGACATTTTCAGTCCCCCTGTTCAAAGTTACAAAATTAACCAGAAAAAACTAAACAACCAACCTTAAATATAAGAACTATTTTTAATTCTTCAATGAAAATATTACTAAGTCTAGAACCCAATTGACATCATTAAATGCTGTGTTTCCTCCTTTGAGGTGCTCGCGTAAGCCATTACTGCAGCCTCCTTCAGCTGCTGCTTGTTTGTTAATTTGCTGCATTCGGTTTTGCATTTAATAAGTAAAAAGCATGTTCTTCTAGGTTGACATCAGGTGATTGACCGGACAATTAAGTGAAATCTATTTACACTGTGCAGTGAAGTCCAATCAGTTTTGCAGCATTTGTTGAATCTGAGCAGACAGTATAGCCTTGTATATTCCCATTTCATCACATGACCAATAAATACTAGGCCTTGCTTGACTGGTAGCCATAGATGCTCGTGCAATAGCATTGAACCCATCGTGTTTGACAATGACACGCCCACCTTCTCGAGAGTGTTCTTGACTTGGTTAGATGTTTTGAAGGGTTTTTCTTAATCACACAAATAATATTTTATGTACTTTTATGGTATTCTGTGTTCTTCCAGGCATTTTGGTGGTGGTGGTGAACTGGAATGGGCTGAATATCATGTTTATTTGCATTTGTCATGAAATAAGAGGAAGCAGACTTGGTCTGTCAATTGTTTTTGGATAATTGACTGTATATTTTTAAACTGTTTATGCACAATTTTTGTAACCCCCTTTGAAGTAAAGCTGCAGTTCTACATTTCTGATTCAAAGTTCAATGTGCTGCAAAAACTGCAAAAAATTGCATTGCAGTGATACCCTGCTCTGCAGTGGTAGGTGTGCCTGAAATGCTACTTGGTCAGCAGTGACATGTTTATAATTATGTCACTATTTATTTTAATAACGCTCTTGCATTTTTTCAGGGCCAAACACAGCCCTGCTGTTTCGCACACTGCAAGTACTATCAATTATTATACAGCTAGTTGTTTTTTGTTTTTGTTTTTTTTAGGAGACAAGGCTATGAAAGAAATTTGAATAAATCAAGAATCAGGCAAAACCACAATCTACCAATCTGTGCAGAGTGGAGAAGTGCTGCAGATTAGGATGATTATTTTCTGCAGGTTCTTCATAAAATATACTTTGAACAAAGGAGAGCATTTCCTTTGTGGCACTTTCATGACAGCTTGATTGCATTGCATTTTTTAGAGACGATAAAGATTTCCAGGAATATTATCAAATCTGTTTATATTAGACAAGTTTTGCATATTCATGGCAACTTGGAGGAACCTTTTCTCAGAATGATCTGATAACAGGAGCCAGAGCTAAGATTACAGATCTTGTCACCTTTATTCTGAATGACTGCGGTAAAGTTGTTGGCTTTGACACTGGTCATTTTCTCAGCTTTAGAAGTTGATTTTGTTTTCCATGAGACCCCCTGTTGTTTCAGGCTTGTCTGAAATAAGAATTAAAAGTTTTCTTCTCTGTACTTACTGGTTGGGATTGGGTCTGGCATCTTCTCACAAGCAATGCAGTTCTTTCTGTCTCGGGTCCAACTGGTACATCTAAAACCATCCTCGCAGTCACATTTCATATCAGACATACTATTGCAGTTCTGAACCACTTTAAGATGAAACTCTGAAAAACAGTAAAATAGAGATTATTTTAGAGAAGACTCATCTGAGTACATGTGGAGTTACTATTAATGGTTTATCAACTCTTTATGAAACCCAGACATCACGGGTATATCACGATCCTGATGAAATCATTAAAGGTGGAAATGACTCATAGTTTCTTTACTTGGGTTGCAGTCTCCAAAGCAGTGATGGCAGGTCTCTTCATAGTTCCAGTCAGTTGTGAAGCTTCCAGGAGAACAGTGTGCACATGTTGTACAATCAATCTGATACATACCTGTAAGAACAGAAAGAAACCAATGCAAACAACTTGGTCGACAGCGAGAGCAGACAGCCTGCACACTCGGAGTGCATATTAATGAAGGATGTGGTCATAGTGCACAAGCTCAGCCTGCGTCATTTTTCATCAACGCAGAAAAAAACAACGCATAGACAGAAAAATACATACTCCACACCACTGTAGCTAATAGAGATTGATTTTTTGTATTATTTTTGAGTAAATGTAATCTAATGAACAGACAGCAGAATTTTACAAATATTAACAGAAGCTCACACCAGGTTATCACACTTTTCCTACCTGCAGGGCAAAGGTTACACTCTCTCCCATGATCTGTGTAGGTTTTCTTTGTCTGTTAACACAGGTAGACATAAACCACTAAAATGAAACAACTCCTCAGTAAGTCATCATCCAAGTCACCATGTCACTCACGTCGCCTATTTATTCTATTTGACAAAAGTGTATACAGTACTTTAGACGAATAGGTCAGAGAACAAAGTCTTACCATGGGAACGCTGAGCCCCAACTGTGCAGATAATAACAGGAGAGCCACAGAGCATTGCACGAATCCCATTCTGTGGACAGGCGTAAAGCTGCCAATGGTCTACAAACACCACTGTGAAAACACCAAAGACCAAAATCTCTCAAAGTCAACTACCAAGTTAATATCACAAATAAAGGTTATTACTATAAAACGATAAATTAAAAGAAAAAAAAAGAAAAAGAAGAAAACAATCGTTTTACCTTTAGTATGATGTGCCTATGATGTGTGTGGCTTGTTCTACTTCTGTTGTTTTGCTAACTTCCTCGAGATGTGCCTCACTCTTTCTTCTCTCTCTCTCTCTCTGTGTCGTTTTACTCACACTACTGATTCTGCGTCATTGTTTCCTTACCTGGTTATATCTTCCTGTCTTCCTGTTTCCCCCACTCTCTGTTCTCTAGCATGCTGCTAAAACAGTCTAACATTTATGCGTCAAAGCACTAAAGCCTCATCATTTTCCATATAAACTGTGACACCTCATGAGAAATAAATAGCCAGAGTAAACTATTATAACAGTTTTTTGTGAAAAAACGGACGAGCAGATCATTTGTTTGAAAGTGACGTTTCACCTTTAATTTTAGATTTGAAGGCCTTCTTCTTTTTTGACATATTTAAGTATATTTCATTTAATTAATTTCATTTTATTCAACTTCAGACCTGTAATGAATGAGTTTGCTAGCTATTGATATGTTGACACTTACCTTTTCCAAGTGGGTTTTTATAGTCCGAAATCCGGGACTTCTTTCAAAGCCCAGTTACTTTCATTTTTTCTAAATTTCATATTACTAAATTCTAAGAGCCACTTAGGTTGCATGAGAAAGGTCATCTGACTTAAAATCTTCAAATTTCAAGTTCAAACATTTAAAATATCAAGAGTGAGGAATGTTGGTATGACAGAGAAGGAAGAAGCTAAGAACAGAGTGAGATGGAGGCAGATGTTATGCTGTGGTGATCCCTGAAGGGACAAGCAAAAAGAAGAGGAAAAAGAAAAAGAAGCACATTTAAGTTTAATACTAAGATGGACAGAAAATGCTTAATTGTCAGCATTTCTCTTTTCTTCCTCACTTTCATTCACCTCAGATTGAGTTTTGTTTTCCTCTATGTTGTCTTTAAGCACTTGCGCGTGAGGAATCAGTTAAATTGTTCACTTTCTATCTGCTTTCTATTAGCTATTGTTGGTATCTCTGGCTCTTATTCACAGCATGTCTCTTGTCCTGTCTCCCTTCTCTTACCAAACCAGGCACGGCCCGCCCCTCCTTGAGACCAGTTCTAACACAGGTTTCTTCTTGTCGAAAGGGAGTTTTTCCTTCCAACTGTCGCCAAAGTGCTTGCTAGGGGGTTATATGATTTTTGGGGTTTTCTCACTTGAATTTCATAGAAAGAAAAACAATGTTTTGTCAATAATAACGACACACATTGTTGTTGCTCAGTTGAATCATTCAGTTATTCAGACTCTTGACATATTGAACACAGGATCTCTGCAATGACACTTTTTAGCCCAAATGAATTTGCCTCGATGTACTAAAGCACTTTTGACCTTGTTGTTCACCAATAAAAAAATTAAAAAGGGTTCTAAAACTTTTCCAATTTTCTTCTAGGAGTAATTCAGAAAGCAAAACAGGTCAACAGTTATCAACTCAATATCTTGATTAGGGATTTTTTTGTCTTGTTGTCCTTATCTGCCATCATTTCCACTGGATATCCAAATAGAACCAACGTCTCTCTATGTCTTAATCAGTG